>VYZQ01033808.1:123391-146684 GCA_013400655.1 Mystacornis crossleyi | reverse complement strand
AAAAAAAAAAAAAACAACCCACGGAATTTACGATTATCTAGCGCCTGCTTTTAAGGGTCCTGAAATGATTTCAAAATTTAGGTCCAAATCCCGTAAACACTTTGCCATATGACTGACTTGACTTGCATGAAGCAACACTTGCCGGCTCTCTTTGAGGTTTCTAGTAAAGGAAAGCTTTACATGTGCTAAAGTGTTTGCAGAATCAGCTCCTTGGAGCTAAATTCTTATTTTGAATAGTTCCACTGCTCTTCCTACAGTCACTGGCCTCTTGGGGACATTTAGGCTTCTTCTAGGCTGGAAGAGCTTTGGATGTTTGGGCTGCAGTAAGCCAATGCTGCACTGTATGCTGCTCTGAGACCTTCCCTCTGCCCTGGTAAGAGGATCAGAACAAATCTGCCTGCACCAAGACTGGCTTTCCTGGTGAGTAACTGTTTCCAAGGGATTCATTGAGCTGACATAACCTTAAGTATACTGAAATCAAAGGTAATCTGGTACCCAGAAACTACCTTAAGAATGTGCCTGATCATCTGTTTGCAAGTTCTTGGGAGATTTTCCAGTGGAGAATGTTTGTAGCTGATTTACTTAGACCTTAATGCATGTTCCTAGGAATGGCACATTGAATTTTTCCTGAAGACATGGTGCATATGGCTTGGTACACCCAAGAAGCCATATAATCGGCATGTATGCTCAGTTAGTTTTGCTACTAGACTGAGACTCAGGGGGGTTTTCTTGGTTTTGTGGGGTTGGGGGGTTTTTCTGGCTGAGGTTTTTTGCGGGTTTTTTGGTTGGTTGGTTGGTTTGGTTTTGGGGGGGGGGTGTGTGGGTTTTGTTTGTTTGTTTGTTGGGGGTTTCTTGTTGTTGTTTTGGGGGGGTCTTTTGTTTTGGTGGTTTTTTTGCAATAAGTATTTACCAAAAAAATCCTCACCTATGCTGGAATATAAATGAAACCTTCATACATATTCATACCTTTGTAAAAATTATATATGCCAAAATACTGGGCACATTTAGAAAAGCTAAAAAAAATTCAGATTTTGAAAATAATTATATAAGCATCCTTTTCTGGGCATGACCATAAGATCCATCCTGAATAAAGGAAAATCAACAGCTTTATCAAAGCCAGTATGCATCTGCGGGATGCCTTCATATCAGTGAAATGCAGCATTTCAAAGAGAAATACTTTCATGAAGCTCCTTGTACGATTATATCCAAATACTGAGGCTGACAAGGCATCAATTGTTACAGAAACAGCAGAAAACAAAAAGCAAATCAGTTCTACAGAAACATGCAGCAGTCACATTGTCCCTAACAATTTTTTACTGTCTTTTATAGTTAATACTTTTACACTATCCCAGAGACAGGCAATTTCACGGAAGAAGTGGATGGTTTGAAACTAAAAATTTTGCATCACAGGCCATGAAATAGCAAAATAGACACCAAAAGCCCAAAACACATTGTTAATGTTCTCCTAAACATTACCAAAATGTGCATTCTTACTGATAGTGTAAGCGCCTAGGTACATGGTAAGCATAAAATCTCAAAGAAAGGAGCAAATAGTGTTGCCATGTGAAGAGGAGATATCTCATCAGTCATGTATTAGATGGAAAGGAGTAGGTGCAGGAACAGCGGGGAAGAGGAGCATATATAGGGAACTGACAGTGAAAGGGCTGAGCACTAAAGGAGTCAAAGGAAAAATTGTAGGATAGGGAAAAGGCAAGATAAAAAGGGAGAATAGAGAAAGAGAAAGAGAAAGAGAAAGCAGAGAAAGATAACATAACGTAAGAAGAAAGTGGAAAGTGAAGAAGAAAAAAATCCCGAGTCTGGGGATCAAAAGGAACAGGATAATAAAAGATTCATTTGAGAAACAAAAAGTAGAGAAGGGGGAAAAATACTGTAAGGCAGTTGTAAAATTAATTCCAGGATGTAATAATAAATAAACACACAAGCTTTTTCTAGGGGTGCATGTATATACACTTCTGTATTGATAGATGCACTTGCACCCAAATGGACATCTTGAGCAGCCTATAAAACTGTGCCACAATCCCCTCCAAAAAGCCACAGCTGTAAACTGTGCATAAGCACACATGGCTGCAGTAAATGGAGCCCAGTTGTGATAGATGGCTCTTGGCTGCTTAAAGATATTGCCCAGACAGCTTTCATCCCTTCTAGTCAGCCCGCTATGGTGGGAAAAGCACAAGGAAAAGGACAACAAAGTCCAGAGAGGAAAAGTTTGCCCAGAGGCCTTCATATTGACATAGGGAGGAGAGAGTAAAAATAGTTGTGGAGTAAGTAATTATTAAACTATCTACCTGGAAAGTAAAATGAAATAAGGCAGAAGGATGAACAGAAAACCTTTTGGATGTATAACAAAACCGTCCTTCTATGCTTTATGCAAAGAAACACAGGAAAAGATTGCTGATAAATACTTCAGGAAGACATTGCTTTGGGCTGGTACGTAGACCCATATGCTAAGATGTTACTGTAAAAAAAAAAAAAAAAGCCCCAAACCCACCAGGAAAACAAATGGAGGAGGAGAGAAATAAGGGAAATCAAAGCAGTGCAAAACCGGACTATTTTCTCCCCTTCTTTTTCTTAGACTTGTGCTTAGCTGAAGCACAAGACAGTTTGCTGATATACGGACTGAATTTCTGTTGCCATTCCCTGCTTTGAGTTGTAAAGATTTTTTTTCCGTTTTGGCATTTTGGTCTGAAATTTCCCAGTAAACCCCCTTCACTTATGAAATAAAAAGTTAAATCTTTCTGATGAAAAGTGTTTCAGGCAATGGTGAAAACAATGCTAAATTAAATTTTTTAAAAATTGACACACTTTTCCCATTTCTAAACACTAGGTCCCATGCTTATGTGTGCTCCTTAGTCATGGGGTTGCTTTAAAAAAAAAAATGTTGTCCAATGTAGACACTAACTTTTTTATTTTGTGAACTTTTTGAGTGGGTTTTTTGCTAAAACTCTTTTGTTGTGGGGATGAGGAGTTATATATCTTCCCTGCCTCCTGAAATTTCTGAATTTCCCCCATCTGATGCAGACTCAGAGTCTGCTTTCTGGCAAGTTTCCAGCTGCCAACTGAAGGTCCAGTCAGTAATGGCATTCTCTTAAAATATGTCAAGTGTAGAAGTTTTATGATGTACTGTACACACGTGCTACTAAAAATTTGCAGCAGGGCAAATCATTTGTAATGAACTTTTTTCACTTGTGAATTATCTGCAGACAGACTGACTTTTTTTCCCCCCCTAATCTGATTTATTATTTGCAGTTTGTTTCCAATTTCCACTGGTAATTTTTGATCTGCACTTTTTTCCCCTCCATCATCTTTTAGCTTTAAAATTCTGATAATAAAAATTTGAAGTGGGGCCTTTCAGCTGCTTGTTTGGTTTGTCTTTTGTGACTGATTGGATGAGGTAAATTCTGTAGGTTTGCATTTCTGGTGGACATAGCTTCATCATAAGTTAGATACTAGCTTTTTATATGCCCTAAAGTTTGATTCCATCTAAGAAAAGACTAAAAGCACAACATAAGCTAATCAAAACTTGTGCTTGGATTTTAAAAAGGAGTTTCTGTTTTGCTACAAATACAGACACTTTTTTTTCTGAATTGTCACAGACTTAGTGATGTATGCCACCCCACTGCAACAACTTAGGGTCTGCTAAAACAATAGATACTAATATTTGCTGTGATTAAATTGCAGCTTGCAGGGACAGAAATCAGAGGAGAAGCTGCAGAAAGATCCCTTTTTCTATAACAGAGTTACAGCATCACCCATAAAGATGGCCTCTGAACCACTGTAGCTTCATTGGACATTTATGCTTTCTGTTGATCTGTGACGGTGAGAGCAGAGGATGTGGGAACACCCAGTTTCCACTTTTTTGGGAGCAGGAGGCAGTGCCTGCCTTTTGAGGGGTCTATTGTGGCATTTGCACCAGCACCAGGGGTGCAGGACAGCTGTAGGGGGTGCAAAAGCAAGGCAGAGACCAAGAACAGAGTCCCGTTTTCCTGGACGTCAAGTAAATGTTTAATGTCGAGGCATGTTTTATGTCAATCAAACACATAAACCACTGTTACTGTTACTGGGACTGCATGAGCCCATAAAGATGCACTTTTAAACCTTTAAAAGTAAGGTTCCGTAATTACATCTCATAGAACCCTCGAGGTCCCAGGGGTGCCTTTCTGCTTTTAAGACACCCAAGGTGGATGAGGTAAAGGAGAAAAAAAAAACCTTCCTTAAAGCTCTGAGGGCAGAAAAATGCAAACGCTCTCCAATTCCATGCACAAGATCTCTCAAGCCTTGATTTATTGGCTTTAATAACTGTGGGATTTCTCTCTGCTTTTTGGCTCGAGAAATTGAAGCCATGAGGCTGTGAGAATGTCTTTCTTCCAGAATAATCTGCTCTAGTGCCAGTCATTGGGGGAAGCCAGCAGACTCACTTTATTTGAGCTGCAGGATCCTCTTTTTAAACTTCTTTTAAATCTAGCGATATCCTAAAGCAGCCTCCCTTCACAGGGAAAAGGCCTCTTCTGGGTAGCAAAAGGTGAGGCTCTGCCTTACAAAAAGGTGCGAGTGCCTCGGCTGGGGTTAATGTTTCGTAATAGTTTCATGACGCCGCCGCGCTTCTTGGAGAGCAAGAGCGCTGAGCTTCAGGCTGCCACGCTTACCTTCCTGGAGGCACTGCAGCTCACTCACCGTGCTGGATTTCTCCTGGAAATAACGATGGCTCCTATCGGAGAAATAAATGATAAGAGGAATTAGACATCTGAATTTCGAGGAGACGTGCAAGCCATGTATTTAAATCAGATTGCTCAAGCTGTTACCGTCCACTTCCTTTCATCATCCCCCCACTCCAGCAGACGCTGCTGCCTTTGAGGCAGAACCGCTCAGTTTCAGTCCTGACCGCAGGGCATGGACCTCACCTCCCTGGCGGTCTGAAGGGGGAGGGCAGTGCCCTGAGGCAGCTCCCACCAGCTGATTTCCCTGTACTGCCACATGTCCAGGGCACAGGACCATTTCCAGCCACATGCAGGGTATCCATTCCTTGACCACTGGGCTTTGGCAGGATTTCGCCTCTGCTGGGGTTTCTTTCCAGCCGGACCTGAAAAATCCCACTTTGGATTTTTGCATTTCAAAATTTGCACTGGATTTAGAGACAGTGTCAGAAGTGCAGGGAGAAAAAAGTTGACAGTGCAATATAGTGCAGTCACTGAATAAACTACATTATTTTCCCAGGTGTATCTTTAAACTGAAACAAGTCCCAGGGGTCACAGCAGCACTTTTTGAAATTCCCTATCAACTGTAACTCACAGGGGTTCATGGACCAGCTCCACAGACACAAAGCTTTCCACTGTCTTCTCCAGTGTGATGTGGACAGTTAGCGTTGGTTGGGAATTTTCCAACAAAACACTCTGTTGTTATAAAATGCCAGGTCATTGGCCCCAGTATTTTCATTAAAAGAAATGTTTCTGAGGTCTGACATGAAAATTTTGAGCAAAACAAGAGAGCACATGGCAAAATAACTTGCTTTCCAGGGCACTCCACCTGAACTGGATGGAGTTGAGCCTGGAAACTGTATTTTTCATATTACAGGTGAATTTCCAAGCACCAGGCTTGGGAGACAGATGTTAGCTTCTTTTTTATGGGAAAACAGAGCTGATGGGTCTGAGTGTTGCAGTCATTAGGATTCAGTAAACCTGGGCCTTCACAAATAGGAAAACTTTCTAGTTCTCTAATGAAAACTTGAAAAACATTCAGTAAAAAAAAAGGTCTAATTTGAATTTTGTGTCTTTCCAACTGTTTAATTATATGTATGAATATCTGTTAATAAAAAAAAAGGGGAGGAATGAATTCTGATCTAACTATACATTGTTTTAGGAGGAAAAAAAAAAAAAAAAAAAAGAAAACCAGGAAATTCCAAGCTGAGGTTCCCAGTTGACAGTACATCTGTCTCTTGCATCTTGATACGCTTTTCATTTCCCATGACAACAAGAATTTCCATTTATGAAGATTCTCTTTAATTTTGAATTTCCTATTTTTGTCAGGATGGGGAACAGTTTTAATGCTCTAGATGTAATGAATAGTTTTAATCTCTTGGTTGGTTATTGGAGACTAGCCTAACATAATTTTACATATCCCTACACATTTCCAGGTTAGTATTTTCAGGGTTGGAGCATAACTAGTCTTTCCTGAGCTGACACTAACACTTTGACAAAGAGACCTGGGTACACTATGCACCTTCTTTTCCCCACAGGAGGGCTCCTCTCTACTTGCCAGGCAGGTTTCCCTGGCCCCTGGCTGCAACAGCCTCTCAGGGTTTATTTGCAGTGTGTGATAATCTAAATTCCTCATGAACACCTTCCATCACTCGCTTGCTGATCCGTGTCCTGTTCTTTTGGCTGAATTACATTTTGAAGTCCCTCCTGGCTTCCCTCGGTCCGGTCTGATGCTGTCTGCTATGAAATGACCCTTGTCCCAAATGACTATCACTCATGTTTGCCCTAAAAAAATACAATGTACCTATAGTGTTAAAGCAAATAAGCCACATGTCATATTAGCAAGTACGTGCAGTTAAAGACCAGCAGACCAGAAAAGACCCACCTCGTATTATCTTATGATTCATATTTAAATATGTCTTCCCTCAGAGGTGGGAACTCAGTTGGATACAGTCTGTGTGGCCCTTTCCCACTAGTCCTGAGTGACCAATAATTAATTTATGCTGAATGTAATTACTCCCTTGTTAACAGTAGTTTTTCTGCACTTTCTCTCGGTTGGCTCTGGAGACGTACATGTTGAGTGTGATGTATGACTCCTGGCACAGAATGAAACCCTAGTCCTGTGAAAAGACATAGATAAAGTGAGGCTGCTCCATTACTCGCTAATGAATTTATAGGCTCACCGCTCTTATCTGAAGTGCAGCAGAGAAAAATTCTTAGAGGCTATTAGTGTAGTCTTGAAATAATGATATTGGGACTTGGGTTTAGCCATCCTTCTCTGTCCTGTCACTTCAATAGGCACTTCAAAACAACAACAACCAAAAAAAAGTTTTTAATCTAAAGGCAGGAGAGCAAGACAGACAGCTGCTGTGGCCTGGGCTACACATTCACCAAGAAATGCCAAGGCTGGAAAAGCAAGGAATAATGAAAACACTTCCCATGTGATGATCCATTAATGGCACATAGGCGTGTGCAGAGCCGCGCAGTGCAGCGGGGTATGCATTACAGATCCTGAGCTGCTGCAGCTATTGTGTTTCAAAGCGGTAGTCATGTTAATGTAGTGCTGGCAGGCAGACGTGAGCCTTTTTGGAAGGCGCTATAACAGCTTCCTAGAAATTAAAGACAGAAGGGGCTGGCAGATCATATAGCCTGTCCTCCTAAATGCTGCAGGCTGCTGGGATTCTTGCAAATATCTTATACCACTACCGGTTAAGGCAAACATTTCAACCTTAAAAACACGATCTTGGTGTCAGCAGCAGAAGAGATCCAGGACCTGGTGCCTCCTGGATGACAGTCCCTTGGGCTGGGGGGGTACAAAGCAGGCTTAACAAGCTCAGACAATCTTTCTGGACAAAAATTATGCCGCAGGCCACAGGGGTAAGTAGAAAACTCCCAAGACACAGTAAGTCTGGTCTAGAAGAGAAATTCTTCATCAGCTGAAAGGTCAACATGCAGGCTTGGGCTTGCAGACAAGGCACATCAGCGGTGGTGGGAGCTCCACATGCCCATCGGTGAAGGGGATTATCCTTAGCTTATCCACATCTTAGCTTCTGGAAGCTGTGTGGAGAGGGAATCAGGAGCTTAGGAGTTGAACTATTGAAGGGGAGAGGTGAGGGGAAATCCTTCCTGGTGCTACCACATGGAAAACTGCTTGTTTTGGCACACATGTGGGAAGTTTCTTGAAGGCAAATTAAAAAATTACGTGTGTCGATAACCAGCTAGCTGTTGTGCAGAAACCTGTATTTTAAACCATAGCAGGTAACAAAGGCCCAGTTGCAGTCTGCAGGGTAAAATTTGATTTATACCCGTCAGCAGACCCTAGAGAGCTAACCTGATACTGCCACACACTGAACGGGGTCGACGAGAAGATCCCTAGAAGGATGGTGGGAGGGTCAGATGACAAGGGCTGTTGGCTTCAATATAAATTTAAAAGAGCAAATGTGAGAAAATATTTACAGCTGAAATCATCAAAGCAAGCACTAAGTGGTTATACAGGAGGCCACTAGGAAAGGCATTGGTCCAAGAGTGGCATTGGCCTGTCGGGGAGAATTTGTCTAAGAAACTGTGTAAGAAGACAACAGGTCAGACAGGGATTGTGGCACTGGTCTGCATATCTCCAGCACTGTTCTTTTGGTAATATGGGCAAGCAGGGTCAGAACAGATGATTAAAGCCATTTTACCCTCCTGCAGCCAGAAAAGCCATTACAACTCTACAGCTGTATTTTAGAGAGCGTGACCATGAAAGGGTGCTGCCCAGTCTCAGAGGGTCTGATCTTGTGGCCTGTTGGCCCAGCCACACTCACATGGTGGAGTGTGAGGGAGACCAGATCTGCGCTTCAGATCTGTTTCCCCCTCTTTCCCTTGTTGCAGACTTCCTCCTGGTTTGTCTTGAAGAAAATAGGATTTGGCTTTTGCACAGCCTGGAGAAAGGGCAGGTTTTTGCTATGGTTTAGTGGGGTGGAGGAGGTGGGTGGTCGAGGGTTTCAGTCGGGGCATCCCAGCAGGGCTGGCAGCCGTGGGGCTGCTGTGAGCCTGCCTGGCAGGACACAGTGGACTGCATTTCCCTCCCTTCCTCACGGCCTGGCTTAGTGCACAGGGCTCCTGACCGCAGCCACGGCTTTTTTCATGGAGAACAAAGCCCTTTTTATTTCTTTTTTTTTCCTTTGGATTTGGCTGCTGGAAAGGAGCTAGAAACTATTTGCACCAGGAAATACAGGCTGAAGAATGAGTGTGTCAGCCCGAGTCCGCTGGCAGGGCTTCTCTGACTGCCAAAGTGAGGCAGCAGTGCGTTAGGAGGCCTGCTAATTGTCAGTGAAGACAAAATGAATAGCAGTGGATTAATTGAGAACTTCTACTATTGTTTTTCGAGAAGAAAACTTTTTGCTTCTAGGAAAGAACTGGGGATGGTGTTTCTGCTCAAGTACACATTTTTCTTGGTCAGACGTTCATCAGGTCTTCTGGGGCTATACAAAAATGTGTGGATATTTCCAGAAATGTCTTTTGCCATTGAATTCTCATCAGTACAATGCCAAATATCAGACTGGTCAGTTTGCTTTTGGAGACTTTCATAATTTCATAGCCCACCATTAAAATATTTCTTTAATGTAAAACATGAACACACTAATTATCTGGATGTTTTAGCAGAAAGAGAACTGACTTCATGTTTTGAAGGGAAAAGACTTGCTGTAATGGGTTGTCTCTAGTGGGCAAGGAATTACAAAGCACCTCCTGGAAGACAGTGGCAAACACAAGTAAAACAGGGTAAAGCCCACCTACTCCCCAAAATCAGGTTTAAGATTTTGCGTCATCCAAAGCAGAGATCACAGTGTATCAAATTTAAAGCAAGGCACAACCTCCTTCACTGAAAATGAAGGCCTCTGCCAGAAGAATTCTGTCTGAAAGCAAAAATCCATTTTGCACAACCATGAACCCCTGCACTGCCAGCAGCAAAAGGTTTTGGCATCAAGGTCCTGAAATGAGGGCAGCTATCTACAGTACAGGCTTTGACAAAAGAGAGGCAGTATATATTTTAAGTTATTTTATGCAGGCAGCTTTCATTTCTTAATCTTGATATGATTTTATATTAGTAACACCACAGCTTCTGCTATGCAACTGCTTAGAGAGAAGAAATGGTTCATTTGGGTAATATGGGAACTTTTTTGGCATTGCTCAACATTTACATCTAAGCTGAATGTGCAAGATTTTTTTAAGCATTAAATCTTACAAGAGGAAGGAAAAGAAAGAAGAAAAGTTTTCCTTTTCACACTACACCAGATCTAGTTGAGGCTGGATACATGGAGTAAATACCAAGAGTGAAATTCTAGCCCCATTGAAGTTAATGGCAAAATTCCCATTGACTTCAGCTGGGCCAGGATTTCACCCTCTGAGTATTTCCAGCTCAACCAGAAGCAGGAAATACTGGAAAGCTCTTGACAGAGCCTGTTCTCATGATATTTCCAGTCCAGATTTTCAGGCCCTCTTACTCTGCATTGTTTTGATCACACAGTAAAATAAGAAGGGTGTTGGGAATATGCTGTGCTAGAAATACTTCAGAAGGTAAATGTAGAAATAGAAATGAGATTGAAATTAAAAGGGGGAAAGGATGAATGAGGTGACTTCATGTAGAATGTGATATAGTGAGTTTTGGGTTGACTTTATTAGCTCACTATTACATAACAGAATGGTTGTAGCATTCTGTGGAAATGACATATGAGCTGGCATACTACATTTATATAATTTTCACTGAACATAACTCCTGCACAATGTGGAAATCAGATCATTACCCCAAGTCGCGCTGTTGTGCTGTAGCTGCACACAAGGCTTTCCCAGAGCTCCTCAGTGCTTCTGTTGCAAAATGCCTCAGGAAGGACAAAAGCTGCAGAATACAGTAGTCTTTCATGTAGAGGTAATTAAAGGGAAATACAACTGCTCTGACCTGAAGGCTTTGGGCAGGAAAGGGGCTCTCTCTGCCACCATCTGTTGGTGAATAGGGGAAAGAAAGTGTATTGAATGTCTCACCTACCCACACCCCAGTTGCACAGATGCTCCCCAGAGAAAAAGTTTTCTCCTTTTAGCTGCAATATGACAAAGGCGATGTGGCAACACAGAGACTGCATCTGCACGCATCCCTACCCAGAATCCCTCTGTGCGTTTCAGAGGATTGTCCTGCACCGATACAAACAGTGCCTCAGCCCATCAGTGAAAGGAACAGTGAAAGAACATTATTTTAAAAGAAGAATTTAAAGGAAGGGCTCCCAGATCGGTTTTAGTAGTGCCTCCCTAAGGGATCCTGTTCACACAGCAAAACTTCCTAGTGTCCCAATACGAACACAACCTCTTCCTGCCATGGTGTTTCACTTTGACATGCTTTGCTGCCTTTCTCATGGTTTTCCTAAAACCAGACCTTAGGAATTGCCTGCTTGGCTCAAGTTTTCATCTGTGTTCCCATAGGTGACAGTCCACCCTGAGTGCTATTTTCACTTGCTTCTTGAAGGGCAGGTGGCTACAGGATTCATGTTTCTCTTTCCCTCTCCCATCTTCCCCTCACTCTATGAACTTTAATTTCTGTGGGGAACTTGCCTTTGGGATAGAGACATAATCTCTCTCTAACCACAGGACTTCCTGTTACAGCAGGATAGTCAGTTCAGGGATCTTTGGATATTCTAGGTGTCCGTAGTGCCCCTCATGTTTACATTAATTTTCAATAAATGTCATATTCCAAAAATACCCATCTGTCAGATAACTTTCTCCTAATTATCCGCTAAATACAGGCAAAATCAGCATGCCAGGGTTAGTCTCAGGCAAACTTAGAAGGCATTCCCTAGGCATGAGGATTATGTCTGTCAGAGCTCATGTCAGGATTTTGGCCTTCACTATCCACTGAGAGTAGACACAGTGGACCTTACTGGGTAAAGAGCAGGTATTGATGGTGAAGCACATTTTGTCATTTACTGAGTTACTTCTTTTCCAAGACCAGTAACTGGTACAATTTCTAGAACTTTCAGACCTGATTTAAAGATATGAAAAGGAAGACTCTCCCCAACCTTAGTAAACTTTTTCTGAACAATAATTGTGAAAAAGCAATTATTTTCTTCTGTTTTAATTTGCCTGTCTTTTAAGCTTCTAGCAATTTGTTCTGGCCATGCCTTCCTTTGGTGCCTTAGTAAGTGGAGTGTAAGTAACCCACCAGTTTCTCCAGGTGAAGGTATTACCCAGTGTAATCAAGTGGCTCCTCAGTCTTCTTCTTGATAACTTAAACAGATTGAATTCTTTGAGTGCTTCAGTGTGGGGCGCTTTCTTCAGTCTCTGAATCATTTTTACGGCTCTCTTCTGCACCTTCTCCAGTTTTTCAATATCCTTTTTTTATAATGCGAACATCAGCAACCCATACAGTGCTGCAGTATCTGATTAATAGGCTGTAGATAAATTTCTTGGTCTGTTTTCCAAAGCCTACACTGAGTTCCCTTTTACCTCGAGTAAAATCTTTGCCATTCCTCTCACAGGCAGGAGGCTGATCTGCAAGATCTGCGGCAGGCGGGGGCAAACATGCCCTGCCTTCAGTGCAGTGCAGCCAGCGATGGGCTGTCTCAAACCCAGCCAGGGAGCAGACCCAGTGAGCACAGAAATATGTTCTGGTTCACAAGCCTGGCTAGAGGTTGCTTCTATTAGTTTGGGCTCAGCTCCAGGCTAACCTGGAGACACAGTTTTTGGGCAGAGCATAGGGAGGGCAAATTCCTGCCTGCCAGAAGGGTATGGGGAGGTTCTTGGGTTTTTTTTTTTTTTTGTCCTAATACTGAGGGTAGAGACTGTATAATCTGTTAAGGTATTTAGTGGTGAAGGTATTTAGAAAAAGAAAATCTAAGGACATCTATTTCGTGAGCCTAGAAATGTTGGGCGAATAAGCTCATTTCCCTTTAAAAGGATGCCAGGTTTATTGCTGCTGACAGCACCTGGCAAAACTCTTACAAAACTGCATAATGTGTGGGGAACTCCCTGATTTTGTTGGTAGAAGGCTTGCATGAAAGGATTTGTCAGTCTGTAGGTTCAGACTACACATTCCTTTATTTAACGGAGCAGGATGACATAAGTGCTTATTTCAAAGAAATCCTGCCATGCCTTTCATTGCTAGGATAGCCTTTAGCTTTTCATATAGCTGCAATGTCTTAAAAAAAAATAATAAATATGGAAGAAATGATACTTTATAAAAGGTACAACCCGTATGTGAGAGAACGGTCACAGGGCTGTCAGAAAAAACATGTGAAAAAACTCTGTTTTCTAAACAGCACAATTAGAGATGAACAAGGAGCATAGAGAGCAGATCCCCAGCTGCCCTTTCCATGGGTGCTGAGGCAGAGATGCCCTTGGGTTGCTGCTGTGCCCATCCGTCTTGGGATGTCCATGGCACAGCAGCCAAGGAAAAGCCACATCTGTAATGACAGTGGCTCTTTAGACCTCATCTGCCACACCTGCTGCTGCAGACTGTGGGCTGAATTTAGAGATGCAGGATAGGGCCCTGAGAGGAGACACAGAAACGAAATAAGACCAAAGGCCACCCACAGTAAGGTGAATAGTGGTTCTGACTATGCTGGTGAGACCCAGGAGTCTGCGGAGAGCAGACACGCTAGGAATGACTGAAGGAGAAAAAGGGACATGTATGGACATGGTGGAGCAAAAGGATGAGCAGGGAGCTTATACACAGAAAGGTGCCCTTCAAGAACTGGAGAGGCCTGAGGCAGCAGTGGGCTGCTGTGTTAGTGTTTCTTGCTAAAAAGATTTGAGGAAGGAGCATGCCTGCCCAGGCTTACAGCCTGAAGTCTGCAGCTCTGAGGAGTGAAGCTGCATCCACTGCATGCCAACTCTAGGGGTAAAAGAAGGAAGGTGCTCTTTTTCTCTGACTGAAAAATATACGGTAGGCAAGAGAGTGCCTTAAAATACAACCACAAACAGTGATAAAAACAGCCTGAAGCCAAACCCAAACTTTTTTGGATGTAGAGGCCTCTATTAACATAAGAGATGAAAACCAGAATCTCATCTGGCCAATCTATCCCCTATTAAAACCCAGTTTCAAGAAACCCAAGTACTCCCCCACACTGGGAGGGCTTGGGCTCAACTGGCCTGGATTAGGAATGCAGCTATCAGCTCAGGAGACGAAGATCGATGTACTTCTGATCCTAGATGCAGGGTTTAATACGAGAGCATTTTCTGTGGGCAAGCCAGATGCTCAGTCAACGCTGAATGAGAGGGAGCTCAGGAACAGCTCTGCCTCTGCTGTGCTTTTCCCCTGCAGGATCCTTACAGATGGAGTTTCTCCTTCAGTGCACTCCCAGATAATTTGCTGGTTTTGTCCCGTCCTCCTTAGTTAATAATTTATTTTCCTCTCAGATGTTTCCTTGTACATGCTTGATGCATCCAAGTACATTCCTGAAAACGTCTACTTTCCTGGTCGAGAAAAGCATTAAGAGTACTGAATGATAATATGGGAATTAATTTCTTAAAGTGAGCCACAATGAAGGTATTGATGCAGGATGCTGGAAGGCTTGCCTGTGAATGATGGTGGGGTTATAATTTCATTTGTGATGTATAGAAACAGAAATACAGTTGTAGGCAAGACCTGTGGTCATTGGCAATGAATCATTTTAGCAGCTCCCCTCACTCTTCATTCAGGTGAAGAGGCATCTGTCTCTGCTATGACTGTCACCTAATGAATGAGGTAGAGGCCTTTCACAGGGCAGATTTAAGATGTTTGGGGTTGGTGTGCCATGTGGAGCCTCAGAGATGCTTGTTGAGTGTGGGAATTTGGAGCAAAACTTCATGCAACTAAACCACAATTGTTACAAAAACCTCATAGGCTTTAGATAACAGAAGTTCTCTTTAAAATCTAGGTTGTTTGCTTTTTAGAGAGTTGTTTAATCTTTTTTTGGGTGAAATTTAGAAGCCATATTGTTTAGGGAAATAGTCAAGTTGTTAATCTTGGTTGCATCTTATTTCTGGAAGAAGATAGATTGAGAGTCTTTTAATGCACCTGATCTGATTTAGAAACAAAATTCAAAGACCTTATGAGAGGTAGGTGAAACATGTCTCTGTCAACAGTTCACAGATTCTAGACATAGTCAGAACTATTTTTCTTTTTTGAAAGGATTTTATTTTAGTGCTTTCTGTCGAGCTTTGAAAGTATTCTGTCTCAATACCTTTACCTTGAATTTAAGAAGAAAACTTTTGTTCATCTCTTAGGAGAACAATCATGTTTTCTAACAACTTCTGCAGTTTGAAAAGAGAAACTAAAATCTTCTATTTTAAAGGAAAAGGATTCTGCCAAATCCTCCCATCCCCGCCTTTTTTTTTTTGTATCAACAGTCTTAAGGTTTGACTTGGATAGCTCTTCTTTATTATTTCTCTGGAAGAGGCCATATTTTTTTTTTCCAAAAACATATGCATTGCTACTAATAGCTTGGCTTTGATGCAGCAGGATTTTTCAATAAAAATACCTGAATTATTCCAACAACTATTAAGGATATTTATTTGCTTCCAATTCTCCTTCATCTCTTGAACAAAAAGCTTTCAAAACTTTTTGAAAGCAGAATGAGTTCACAGCTGGCCTCCTCCTGCTGTTTGTTTTTAAGAAATAATATGCGAATATTGTATTATTTGTAAGATCATAATGCTCAGATTATGGCTGGTACAGATTAGTGCTACCACTAAAACTGGCAGCATGCTCTTACTCAAGCTGAGCACCTCAGCGAGTCCTGCAGATAAGGATGTGGAACTGGGGCTTTCTAGATTTCTGCTAAGCTTTGCACTTTTTTAATGTCATCATCGTCGGGGGGAAAAAAATGGTTTTATTTCGGAAGCTGTGACATGATCAAGCTGGCTTATAGATAATGTGATGGTTGAACCTGGAGGCAAACATGGCAGCTCAAAAGAGGGTTCTGTGCACTTGTTTGGTTCTACATTATTTTAAGATTTTTTTATACAAAGGAAGACTTAAAGATCCCGATTTACAAGGGTGACATGTCTATACAATAGCAGAAATTAGAGCTGGAAAAAGTAATCCATCAGTTTAGCTCCAGAAAGGCTTAATTTTATAATCCTCCTCTTTCTCATCTGGTTCGTTCTTCAAACTTGATGCCTTTCCAGGACAGACCATTTTTTGTCTTTTATTATAAATATTGTGCATTCTCTTTTTACTTTTCAAGGACATGCGTTGTCTTAGAAGTTTGTGTCACCAGTCAAAATAATGCCGTCGCTTCTGAAAATATTTTCATTTTCTGACATGTACGGAGGTGCCACAAAGCAGTGCTGACAACTTCATCTCTCGCATTCCACAAATCTTATCAAGATATATCATCAGAAAACCGCACGGGCTATATCCGGGCTCTGACAAACCTGAAACATGGCCTGCCAGCCACAGATAAGGCTTGAAATGTTGGTCAGTGAAAAGGTGATAACAGCAACAAGGATCAAATGCGTGTACAACTTCACCTTTAGACAGCTGTGGTTTTTGGCTGAGCCACGACATTGGAGAAATCTTTGCTCTGCCTTCGCCGATACCGCGACATGCTGCGTGCTGAAGGTCGGACACACAGCATGGCCACAGCAAGGGCCAGAGGTAGCCCAGGTTTTGGGAGAAGCCTTGTGCAAATGTAAACCTCATGGGTCACGAGGAACGCCGAAAAGCTCCACTGAAAGCCTGGCGCTTTGTTAGAGGGATCAAAAGGATTGTGGTGCTTTGTTCTTCCAAACGTGGAGAGAAATTGCAGAATGCCGCAACAGAAATAATAAATGCACCCGATCCCTTCCCCCAAAAACCTCTTACAGGAGGTCTTGCCACCTTTTTAGTCCTCAGAGGAAAAATCTGAAACAAAAATAAAACTACTCAAGACCATTCCACAAAACAGTAAACTGGCTCTGTACTTATTTTTGGTTAATCTTGGGATTTAAACATATCACTATTATCGTAAAAAAAATTGAGTTCTTAAAAAATAATTTATAATCATTTGCTTAATGGTGCTCTCCCCATGCCATCCGTTTCCAAACAAAGCTTAGTTTATGGCTATCATAAGAGATTATGTTCCCTTACAGTTGCAGTATTTCTTCTATAATGATTTATTTTAAAGGGCTTCACCATGATAGCTCTCCAACTTTGTTCCTTCCTGTATATCACTGTTCAGGGTCAAAAGCTGGAAAAAGGGCTGGTCCCAGAGGCCTAACATATTTCACCAGTGGAGACTCTGGCTTTTCACTTCTCCTTCTCTCCTCATCACTTTATGCTTAAAGAATAACAGATGTGGAAACATTTAGAAAAGAACTAATTGAATTTCACATAACACAATTTAGCATTGTTTGAGGAAGTACCTAAATCAACAGCACATTTTCTGAAAGGCCCAGCGTTGCCTAATTAGAACACCAAACGTGTGACTAATTGGCCACACTTACACCAAAGGCTCTGTCGCAGATGAACGGCTGCCTATTCATCTTAGCTAAACTTAGGCCAGCGGTTTGGCTGTGAGGTAACTGTGGTTGTTTTAAATGAGCTGTGCCAAACATAAAGGGGAAACTCAGCAATGGTAGGAGAACAAATCCATGTAAGAGCAGAGGAGTAATCAGGACGCTTACGCTCCGGCAGCACCCGGAGGATTACCAGGAGATTATCAGCACATAAATTATTGGATTCTTTGTGCTCTGTAATTGGGAAACTTAATAGCCTGCTCTTTATCATGTCTACTCTATTGTCTTTAAAAGCTCAGCATCTAATTAAAAAGTAAACTGATATTATCAGGAAAGGCTCCACTCTGCCCAGCTCTTGCCACTGCAGGGTCTGGTTTTTGCATGCAACAGGATGCTTTCTTTTTTTCTTCTCTTCCTTATTTTTTTCCAGGCCTGACTTCTTTTCTTTTCTTTTCTTTTCTTTTCTTTTCTTTTCTTTTCTTTTCTTCTTCTTTCTTTCTTCTTTCTTTCTTTCTTTTCTTTCTTTCTTTCTTTCTTTCTTTCTTTCTTTCTTTCTTTCTTTCTTTCTTTCTTTTTTCTTTCTTTTTTCTTTCTTTCTTTCTCCTTACGTCTTCCCCTCCCTCCTTTCCTCATTCTTTCCTTCCTTCCTTCCTTCTTTCTAGCCTGTCTTCTTTCCTTGGCAGATGCAGCCACCTTAAAGAAATGAAGAGCACTGTGCTAAACTGTTTCCTACTGGAATGTGACATTGGTTCTGTGAGGATGCCTGGTTATGCATGTTGCTTTAGGAAGTCCCAAGGCTGGCTGCTGAAGTTTTTTTATTGTTTCCTATAAAATGATGTATCAGCTTGAAAATAAGCACAAAAACAGTGGAATTTGGGGAATAGGATTAGATGGTTTCATCCATACCTGTTAACATTCCCAATTTTAGATAGGATCACCTACGGTTTTACAAGAAGGTTCTGAGAAATCCAGTTCCCCAAGATTAGTGGCTTTTTTATTCTTTTTTTAACCATTACCACAGCCTCCTCCCCTCTATACCTTCTGGTAACTCTGAAAGATGTCTCCTCTTCCCCAGCGCAGTATCCCTGCAGCCTCCAAACGCGACTGCTGCGGTCCTGGTCACAACCTTGAGTTGTCTGGCACAGGGGCACAGCTTCCCACACACATAATCCCCATCCTGCAGGCAGCTGAGGGCTTTTTGCCATCTGCTGGAGGGCAGTCAGGGGAGATGCAGCTGGGATTCCTGCCCTGCTCTGTTCCCCCAATGTACCCTCCGTAGTGTAGCCTACCCTGGCCACACAAGGTGACTGGTTCTGCTGCTCCCAACCACTGAGGGGAAAGACAGGCCCTGAAGAGAGGACTTCATGGGGAGGTGCATGAGGCAGCTGCATGTTTTGTCTTCCTGATGGCCTGGAAGAGCTCTCGTGGCCTGCCTTCTGGTCACAGTACTCATACACTGTACTGGTTTGAAAGAAATTTATTTCCTCGATTTGTGCATCACATAAATAAAAGAGGGGGTAGAGATGTTGAGTTTGCTAAGATCTTTGTTTAGAATTTCTTGAGTGGGAATTTGTGGATTGCTGCTGATGGGAAAGCTGCTCCAGAAAAGTTTAAGCTTCCAGAAAAAAATGCGAGAAATATTGTGCAAAATGATGGGAGTTTCAGATGAGTGCCATAGCTCTCTTGCTCTGAAACTCTACCAGCATTTCTTAGCTATCTTCTTTTTCTCTTGATGGGGTTCCTTTGCTCCATCTCTCTCTTTCCCTCACTAAATTTTAAGGACACATGTTGTCCTTTCACATAAACTTGCTAAATTAACAAAGATGAGAACAGCACCAGAATGTCACTACATGTTGCAGTGGAGAAGCTGCAATCCCGCTCCCACAATGAAGCCGAGGCAGCCTTGGCCCCCCCCAGAAGAGTCTGAGAAGCTCAGAGAGGAGAGATGCAGCCTGTACCTGCCTCACACGAACAAAACCTGCCCAGAGAAAATGGTTTTCCCTAAGAAGAAATGACTGCAGGTTGACCCAGGAGGGAGGAGAGAGAGTGATTCTGAGCTAGGCCAAGTTCATTTCTGGGGTAAGGGTCCATTTTTTTCCCTGTGTTCAGAAGCGTTATTCGGCTGGGATAACTAGTTTAAGTGTGTGTCACCCAAGGCAACAATAATGGAAATGAAAATTTAATAGGCCACTAAATTAAGAAAGAAATTTAAGAAATCATCTAAACCATTGTCCTGTCTATATCTAGGTAATCAGCATGTAAATATTTGTTTAAAATCTTTCTATATCAGGCCTTTACTATGTTTGCAAGTAGCAAGGGATTTTTTAAAGTATTTAATCTCAACACTTCTTGGAAGTAGTTAATCCTTTTATTTTTATGTCCTATCTATCACAGACATGAAAATCAGAAGCCTTCTTCCTCTTTGCCACGGTGCTTTACATATTTGAAAATCATTAGCATGTCCTTTCTTCACAGGACTAAACAACTCCATTCATTCATCTTTCTTTAGGGGTCATGTTTTTTCTAGACCTCTGGTCAGTCCCTTTGCTTTCTTCCCTACTCCCATGCCATGCAACTATGATCTTTCAGTCTGTCAGCAGTGTCAAAGAGTGGAGATCCCAATCCATCCAAAGATACTGATGGTGTGAGCCCACAGGTGCCCAGTTAGTATCAAATAATGAGTCCCCAAATGACCTTTAATGATGCTGATAATTATTTATCTTCAGGATGCTTAAGGCAGAACCTTTTTTAAAAAATAATATGTATCTACTCTGTTTTTGTTGCTCATAGTGAAAGCAAAAATTTTACTCCAGCTAGTAACATAATTCATTAGCAAAACCAGTCTTTGATAAAATCTGTCAGATAATTAAAGGTATGATATAAATACATATTTCTGTATGTGTGCATGCACATACAAGTCTGTTTGTATAGTAAAGCTGAAGTGCTTTAAAATAAACTCTAATCTGCTTGTTTCAGTCACATGGATCAGTTTTTCTGTTAGTTCTGCTGTGGTAATTTGCTCACCACAAATTCTTCCCAATTTATGTGGGAAGAAAGTGATGAAATGTTCAAAATGTTCTTGCGTTCACAGCAGAAAGAACCAGTTGCATCAACTTTCATTTTAATTCTACATAATCAGAGCAACCTAATACCTGCAAACTGGAGGAAAACAATACAGAAGCAGTTCATTTTGAGTACCTGGGTTGGTAGATAATAAAACAGTGTTAAAAGCTACAAGAAAATATAACTGATACTTTCTTATTAATTGATCACAGGTATTAAAAATATCCACGATGGTGTTCTCCTTCGATCCCCAGGCAAGTGATCCCCCATAGGAGGGGTCACTTAATGTGCATTACCTGCATTATGCATCACTCGTGGGCTCTGCAATCACTTGAACTCATACCCACCAGTCACAGCAAAACTGCCCAAAGCAGAGCAAAGGAAAGCCACTTCCTCTGCCATGTTTTGGGCATGTTTGCCCTATCTGTAGCTGACAAAAGGCGGGCCGTTGCTCCAAGACCCAGCCAGATTTTAGTGGTGGCGAGCAAAGAATGGAACTGTGCCTGCTTTTATGTACATGGCCTCTCTCAATTGATGCCAACTCATAAAATATCTTTTAGTTATAATGATTGATTACTCCCTTGATGAATCTTGACTCAAGTTTGGAGCCCAGTAACTTGTCAACACACCATACAGCTTGATCCTAACAATACATGAATAGACACTTGTTCAGGCATACCAGTCCCCTTCCAACCTCCAGTCCTGCAAGGTTGCCCAGTGCTTTGGGAACACTCAAAACCAGCTTCCAAAACCAGTAAAAATCCCCATGGTGTGCATACCAGTTCAGCTTCTGCCCTTTCTTTCCAAAATTAGATAAACTACTCCACCTACGTACTTTCTTGATTCAAATATTTTATCCAAATATACATGTATTGCATAAATATCACTTTCTATCATTTAGAATTTGAAACTAAACCTTCTCTTCTTGAATGCAGGGTGGGTGGTTTTCACCTTTTTTTGGAAGATAGAAAAGACTTTTTTTTTCCAGTCACTTGTAGCTGATACTTCACTTGCTGTCATTTTTTATGGATGCCTCCTGCTCATAGATGGGAACCAGCCATGCTGTGCTGCCTCCTGCCCCGTATTTGAGACAACGGATTCCCTGTGCTTAAGTGTAGGTAGTCACTGTGAGCAGGCACTAAAAGGCTGAGTGCCATATTTATTTGGTTAGTGCTCTTGATTCACCTTTGATTCTTGTCCCCAGAAGGGAGAGAACATCCACTATGTGCTGGTGTCTAAAACCAGTTGTAACTCATTGTCAGCTGCCAGTCAGAGTCGTTCCGTTTTGCTGTTGCCTCTACTCAAGCACAGTCTTTACCCAGTACAGAATTTTGGAAAAATTGTGCCTTGCGTGACTTGAACTGGCCACCCCAAGCTGGGCATTTTGCAAATGCCAACATTTTGCCCTGTGCCTCAGTTTCTCTGCTGTAAAATGCAGCTAATTATAGCCATGAATATTCATTTCAGAGATTCACTGTAAAGACAAACTCTTGTGTTTATGAGGATGTGAAGGAAGACAATGCCGCAAAAAAACCCATGAAGAAATGAATAATGCTGCATCCTGTGCCAAGCATGGAACATTAATCATCATCAAATTGCACATCATATTGTGTAGCTAAATCCAAAATACAGACCTAATTAATTTAACTGTTATAATTTTAAGGGTGGAAAGGGACTATGTAGCACATGCCATAGAGCAAAGAGAGGAGATTAGAGCGAAACACAGAGGAGAAGGGAATTTGGGACATCAAAGAACCTGCAGGACTTCAGTCTTTCCTGAGCTTCCACAACAGAGGAGCTGAAGTTAAACACCATGCGCCCAACCAGGAAGAGTGTTTCTATACATAGAATGTCATTACAATATACAACTCACTGTCATAGCACATTGTAGATATCAAAATTTTCCTGGGTTCAAAAAGAAATTAGACTTGTTGATGGTAAAAGGATCCCCATAAAACATAAAAGTCACAGAGAACTGGAAGCTGGAATACTGCTGTTGTGGTCTTTAGACCAGCTGGCGATGAAACACCACACAGTCCCTCGCTCAGTCTCCTCTTTATTCTGCCTAACTCCAGCAGAATGGGGAGGAGAATCAAAGTAAAACTTGTATGTTGAGAGAAGACCACTTTAATAATTGAAAATAAAGAAAAATATCGTATTAATGGTAAATAATAATGATGATAATAAAAAGGGGAAAAAAAAAACCCAAGTGATGCACAATGCAATTGTTCACTGCTGGTGATGCCAGACCCTCCTTCCCGAACCTAGACTGGCTGTCCTTCTGGGTAACCCCCCCTCCTTGTATGCTGGGTGTGACACTCTGTGGTGTGGAATATTCATTTGGTCAGCTCAGGTCACCTCTCCCAGCTGTGCTCGCTCCCAGTTTTGGGCTTGTTTTGCATACCTCCTCACTGGCAGAACATGAGACAAGGAAAAAAAGTCCTTGACTTTGGATAAATACAGCTTAGAAAAAAATCCAAAACATCAATGTGTTATCAACACCATTCTTGTTCAAATCCAAAACACAGCACTGGAACAGCTATTGAGAAGAAATTACCTCTATTTTAGCTGAAATCAGGACACCTGGTGAAAGCATCAATACGCACACCCATCCTGTTGGTACATCCTGCCATGTGTATCGACCCATGGTCACCACCAGAGATGAGAAGCTGAGACAGAGGGAGCTCTGTCCAAATACTGATCTTACCATTCTCAGAAACATAGAATCACTTAGGTTGCAAAAGACCACTAAGATCATTGAGTCCAGCTGTTAGCCCAGCACTGCCAAGTCCACCAGTAAACCATGGCCCTAAGAGACACACGTACATATCTTAAATACCTCCAGGAGCAGTGACTCAGTCACTTCACTGGGAAGCCTATTATAATGCTTGACAACACTTTCAGTGAAAAAAAAAATGTCTTGATATCCATTCTGAACCTCCCCTGGTGCAACTTGAGGCCATTTCCTCTTGTTCTATCACTGGTTACCTGGGAGAAGAGACCAAGCTCCACCTGGCTACAATCTCCTTTCAGGCAGTTGCAGAGAGCAATACTAATTCCCTTCTGAGCCTCCT
>VYZQ01033808.1:100682-122758 GCA_013400655.1 Mystacornis crossleyi | reverse complement strand
AACCTCCCCTGGTGCAACTTGAGGCCATTTCCTCTTGTTCTATCACTGGTTACCTGGGAGAAGAGACCAAGCTCCACCTGGCTGCAATCTCCTTTCAGGCAGTTGTAGAGAGCAATACTAATTCCCCTCTGAGCCTCCTTTTCTCCAAGCTCCCTCAGCCACTCCTCTTAAGACTTGTGCTCCAGACACTTCATGAGCTCCATTGCCCTTCTCTGGACATGCCCCAACACCTCAATGTCCTTCTTGTAGTGAGGGGCCCAGAACTGGACACAGCACTCGAGGTACAGGGGGATGATCACTGTCCTGGTCCTGCTGGTCACACCAGGATGCCATTGGCCTTCTTGACGACCTGAACACCCCCTGGCTCATGTTCAGCTGCTGCTGATCAGCACCCCCAGGCAGCTTTCTCTTCTTTTAGGCAGGTTTCTGGCCACTGCTCCTCCAGCCTGTGGCTCTGCATGGGGTTGTTGTGGCCCAACAGTTCCGAGGTACTGTTTATAGCATTACAAGTGCATCTCAGTGGATTCTGGGATGTTTGGGAAAGGAATAGTACTTTTTTTTCTGCATTAGTCACAGCAAAGGCATCTTTATGGCCCCTGTGCACAAGTCATCATGTAGTTCTTGAGGGAGATTTTATGAGCAGAGCTCATTTCCATTTTAGAATAAACAGGCGCGCTTTTTTGCCATGCCCTACTGACATGATGAAGAGGATGTGAATAGCTACTCCTTTCAAATGGCATGAAAACTGTTTCGTTTGAATAGACAGGACCAATCCACTTGCTGTGCAGACTGTGCCCTACTCTTGTTCCTGAAGTGGAGATATTGCCGATGCAGAACTCCTGCTCCCTAATGTATACTCTAATGTAAACCAATTGGACTTGTCTTCACTAGCAGGAGGAGATTTCAACAATATATCCAAACTTAGAGGAGGGAAGCACTGTAAATTTAGCTATTGTTGCTGGTAATTATCCAGAATATATTTTTGTTCATTCTAAAAATGGCAGATTTAGAAACATTCCATATTTATTCAATAAACTAGAAATGCTTTCAGATATCTACTACCCACTTTGAGCTTCTCTCAGAAGAACTTCCTGCAGTAAAGAGAACAGATGCTATGCTCGGAATGATTATCTGTTGTGAACATGTATTTCAGGGGCAGCACCTACTAAACGCTTGATAGACCCTCTTTTCTGCATTCCTGTTCTGTAAACAAACCAAAGTCTTTAGACTTCGGATGTGCACAGAGTTGGATGTGCATGAGATCGGTTAAAAAATGCTCCAGGCTCATGGACTTTAAGCCTGAAGATCAGTTTGGCTCCCACCATGAAACAAAGCACATGACGATGGGTAACCTGAGGCCAATATTTTCAGCAGTTAGAACAGGACACTTTTCTGTTGAAAATGCCAACACCTTTCCCAATGTCCAGCCTGCTGGGATAACAGATTTGAATAGCCTTTTTTTTTTCCTACAGCAAAGAAGGCTAGAACTGATTTATGAAACAAACTTCCCTTTTTCTTCTTTTTTTACTCATTTTTCATATTCATTGTTGCTCACACTTAACCTTTTGACTCTAATTCCTTAATCTGCATGATGCACACAGAGGCTTTGTTCTTTCTGACAAGTCTTATCATTTTTTATCTCTGTCATCTATTTTTTCAGCCATTAGCTGGTCTCAGGCTCTCTGTATCTATAATCTGTTTACATTCTTCTTCATTATTTAGTATTGGTGTAATTCTTCAGCAATCTTTCTCTAGAGCTAGTTTTTTTTTCTGCCCTTAGCTTCTCCTGAGCCAAATTTCTGTGACAAAAAACTCCCAAACCTATCTGAGGATTGAGACATGCTAGACATATAATAGTGACTGTGTGCTAAAGCTTGGGCCCATGCTCTAATGTCAATTAATTTACTAGTGTGGACATAGCCTGTCTGTGAGTTTCTGAGCCTGTGCCTGAATTCTTCATGCAGTTTACTACAGGGAAAAGTAATCTAGAAATTATTATTAGCAATCCAGCAATCAGGGGTAGTTTTGTTGTAATGGATGTTGTAATAAATATGTTTAAAGCTGAGTTTGGATTGCTCAGAGATTTTCAAAAGTTATGTATTTTGACCTAAATTTGTTTGGACTTTATTTATACGTGTAGTGTCCCTTGGCACTGTCCTCAATCAAAGTCATAAAAAAGATGTTGGCAAATATTACATCTTTCAATTATTATCACCTGTAACTTTTGAGGCAATAATGAAAATATTAAATGTTTGGCCTAAACTTCTGACTGAAATTCCCTTGGCAGTTCACTGCATGTCTCCTCCAGCAGTGTTGCAATGTGCATTGAATGACATCCAACAGATGATGTTAAAAAGACATCAAGATCAGGAGATATTTATTCCTTCTAAACGCCCACATGACTGTAAACTGCTCACTTCATTAATCAACAATTTGTGTTTTTAAAATTTCTTTTCTGTGTGAAATCTTAGGCCATTTTTCCTCCTTAGTGTTCAAATTCAAACATTTTTCTGGAAATGTGAACCCATTACAAATATAATCTGATTTTCACCATGACCCCAAAGGACAAAAAGACAAAAATAATTTAATAAAACTCGAATCCATTCCACAGCTATGAAGTGGAGGCACACAAAGACCAAAAGAAAATGTATCTACTAATTTGGGGCGTCTGTTTTACATTGCTGCAAATCAGGTCCCTAGACATACAGCAAGCCAGCTATATCTCATTACAGCTTGTCCATGAAGGCTTTTTTCCTGAAAAAGACATAGCATAAATTTGTGGTAGAATACCTATTCCAAAATAGTTTTGTGAATAAGTAACTGTCGGCACCCATGCAGTAAGCGGTGGATTTAAGCAGACTGCTGAGCACCAGGGTGGAGGTGCACGTGCTGGGGCTGGGACAGAGCCCGGCTGCTGGGGACAAGATCCTGCAGAGACTGCCTGGTCTCTTTTTGGGTGCACAGCCCTCTTCTCCACACAGCATCGGGCACTGGGTCCTGGAGGCCCTCACTTGCTCTGTCATGCACCCTCAGGTCCATCGGGTGCGGCCAGACCATACCCTGGGTACGATGCCCTCAGCCTCCAGGCTCTTCTCACCCAAAGGCTTCCCCAGAGCAGCTGGAAATTATGTCCCAGATACTGCTTCAAGAAATTAAATTAAGAAAGAACTGATATTTACTGTAAATATTGACTACAAAAAAGACTGGGAAAATGTATTCTCTCTGCCAGATTCTACAAAAAAGGCTGTTCTTTTCTTTCAAAAGGAACAAATGTCAACAAAGATGAATGAACATAACTGAAAGGATTGTCTGTTCAGAGGAAATACACATAGAGGGCAAGGAAATCAACTATGCTGATTTAAAACTGAAGCAATCCCGCCACAACTATCCAGACTTCACTGCCTTTTTTTTTTTTTTTCCCCCCACAGGAACACCAGAAATACTCAGTTAACCCTAAGAAAGCTCAGTAAAAACTGTGGGATGTGTGAGGAGCTGGGGAGGAAGGTGTAGCAAGCCGGAGGAAGCTGCTGATAAGCTTCTCTCAGCTTTGGAGTTGTTCTTGCTCAGTTGTGTTCAACAGTGAAGCTGGGCAAAAAAATGCAGTGTATGCCAATGAGATGAATGGAACACACAGAGACAGGTGTAACCACTAACACAAAGAGGAATCAAAATATCACATCAGTCAAACAGAGTGGCCTTTAGAGCAGAAAGAAATTAAGGAGTAAAGAAATCATGTTCCAACTAATAATATTTTCTAATATGAGCAGGGTGTTCCTCAGCAGGGAACAACTGAGGAAGAGAGATGCCTGGCTATTAGAAGGACACCAGATGAGTATGATATATTTGTGCCAAAAATCTGAAGTGTGTAAGTTCAAACAGCTACTAACATATGTCAGCTGTGAGTTCAGACAGAAACAGTGTGTGCGGGAGTCCAGGTGTGCCTCTGCGTGTTGCATGTGCTGCTGCTTGCAGCCCAAGCTGGGTTAAAAAAGCCTACACTGCACTGAACACCCTTTGGTAAAAGACACTGAAAAGGTTGTCACCTGGTTAGCTGAATGTTGGTCCTAGGACAAGTCGGGCATTAGACTGGTGATAGGCAGTTTTGGGTGGGAAGCAAGAAGTTTTGGAGTCTGTTGGAGCGATGAGGTCTGAGATGGATCTTCGCTGGGAGCACTTCAGCAAAACTATAGTGGCTGAAATCCCCTCTGTTCTGCATCTGATTCTCTCGCAGCAGCAATGGTAGTGGCCGTTCGAAATGGCTGTGGTAGCAACAGGTATTTGGCACATCACTTCTGGTTTTGAACCACCAGCAAATGCCAGTCTTTCCCTTGTGAGTAGTGAGAAGTAATCAAGATAAGAAAACAATTCTTAGTATAGTGCAAAACAGTACTTGAACATTAACAAACTGCCAGGAAAGCAATGTATTCTTAAGTTCCCCCAACTGCAGGGATAATTCAGTGAAAAATTTCATGGTTCATATGATTCCCTTGAAATAAATACAACATAATTGTGGATATATTTTAAAAAAGACCAAGTCAAAATATTGCAACAAAGGCTGACTGTACTGTCCAGCAACTTCCCTGGTGTATTACCAAACATACACACCTCCACAATGATGACAGCTATAAACGTCTTATTCCACCCTTTCATAGATGTCCAAAATGTGTTGTCAATCCTTTCTGCAATAAAAGAATGCTGAGGCGCCATCACACGAAAGCCTGTTTTATTCCAAGCAGCAAATGTCTATAAAAATACAGTCCTACATCTCTGCGATAGATAAGAAATACTAGAGGAGCAATAATAATTAATGGCCATACAAGATGAAACTCCAGTTACTCAGACGGCTGTCTCCACATAATCTGTATTTTATACAAAAGGAGAAAGAACTCAATGGAATTTCAGCTGTGACCGGATAAAAACTGCCAACAAAAAGTGATAAGGAAAGTCTAATGTGCATATTAATCATGTTTATAGCGCCTCATTTGCTGATATATTAGCCTAAACTCCCTTTCAAAATACATTTTTGATCACTGGTAGAATCATTTAATACAATCAAACTTTAAATAGGACCAATTAATGTTTCCATCTTCTATTAATTAAAAGTAATTGATTATGATAGCCTCTGTAATAAATCACAGAGCACAAGAGTTTGAAAACGTACTGTTGGATGAGTTGTATTTTTAATAATGTGGAAAGATTTAAGCTACACACTGTATCTTTACGTGTTTATTGCCTTAGTTTGCATTCCATGCTCTTATTATCTAAGTATTTTTTGGACTACAATCCGGATCCAACAGTCACATATTATGTTAAAAGGCTGCCTGAATAATTCTGCACATCCTATGTCAGTCACTTCCTATTTCTTTGTATAAGTAAGTAGAACTAGATAACCAAATAAAGTCTAGAACACTGTATATAAATTACACTCCCTTGTTTTCTTTCTACTTCTTTAATTTATATTTTCACCATTTGTCTTTACCTTCATTTCTCTGAGGTTCCCAGCAAATAGACACTACATCATGGCACAACTTAAAGGTGGCCTAGCATTTTGTCATCAACAATTTATTAGAAGAATCCCAGCTGTCCAGTATCCCGTCTGATCTGTGCTTTGCACAAACTTACTTGAAATTTGTCATCGTGTGAGGCAGACGGCATCAATAGCAGCAGACATCTTCCTTTAACTTCAGTAGTCATGGGCATGATCAGCAGGTGAGGGCATTTTTGTCTGTTAGCTTGAAAGTACACCTCTTGTTTGTGCTTTCAGTGAATTAATGTAATATCTGCTTCACAACTGCCTGTGGATGCATCATAGCATTTTTCTGCCTGGAGACTGAAACAATAAAAGAGCAGGAAAGGGAGTGACCATTGCACTGGGCAAACGTCCCACAGAAAGCCTCTACACTTGAACAGAAAACTTCCCTAAAGAATAAGTGTCCATACACATGGAGGGTAAGGAAAATAGGGAAACTGAGGGAAGCTTGTCTTGGGTTGCTCACACACATCTGAAAAATGCGTCTTTCATAACAGCAGTGGGGGGATCACTTGAGTGTTTCATATGCTTCCTGTGCAATTTGCAAAGCTGTCCTGTAAGCTCACATGACCCTCTGCATCTTTCCATGTCTTCCATTGCGTCTCCCTTCCAGCCATTATTAGATTTCTCCAGGGGCACCAAAACTGGCCCATTAGTGGCCACATTCTTCACCACAAATAATTGCCAAATTAGTACTCCCTAACTAAGTGCATGCTAGAGAATTGGCCCTCTAATAGTTTCTTCAGAAGTAAATGCATCTTATCACACCAGATAAGACTCCAGGCATTCATTTTCCCCTTGCGTGGAGTCATTTTTCTGCATCCTGTGCTTCAGAGTGTTGGTATGTCCCTGTACGTCGTCCCGTTTACGTCAATGGGCTGTGGTGATTATTCTATCACCGCGTTCATGTTACATTTCTGGACAGTTCAAGGTTATGTGATTTACTGGGTAATCCTACTTTTTTTTGAGAAATTAAGTGTCTCTGCTCTCCTAGCCTTTCACAGAGAGCTGGCAGATCCTGCTGCAGTGGGCCTCCCTCCCGCACACAGCCAGCATGGCTTCAGATGAGCTTGCCTTCCTCTGTATGGAGCCTTTCATTTGTGTCAAGCTAACTCAAACAGACTGAAAAAGAAATCTTTTGCCCACTCAGCTCACCTGCATATCTTGTGGGCTACCAGATTAAGGCCCAGTCTGAGATGGGGCAAGATGTGACCTCTCTTTGAATGGAAAGTTTTGTGTCAAACTGTATATCTACCTTTTGCTTCTTTCTAAAGAAGAAATGATAATTTCACTCAGTAAACTTACTAGCAAGAGTTCAAATAATTGTTGGGCAAATAGTGTGCCAGGATGACTCCATGTTTCCAAATTACAAGTTTAATCTACTGGAACTTTAGTTGGAGCTTTGATTTCCTACTGATAACATGATGATATGTGTGTGACCAGTTAATAAGGTCATGCACATTTACAGATGCCCTAAATTCAAGAGTTACACTAAACCTCTGCTTGTCCCAGTTCTGCTACACTGCATTCCTGAGAATGTCACCATTGTATGGTTCATGTACACCACAATATGATTTAACAAATGACAAGCTTTTTCCCTAGATGCCATGACTTCATTCATTCAGCTATGTTACTTTTCAAGTGATAACACTCTAATTAGCTGCTGAACTTTGGTATCCCTTGCATACCCTTCCCAGTCCAAACGTTCACTTATCTCTCCAGAAGTGCTGCATGACATCCTTGTTGTTTCAGGAGAACACAGTTACCATTCACGGACTGCCCCCACACTATCTAAGATAAGTGTTATATGACACATCTTCTAATTCAGAGAAGCGCACAGGCAACAAAAGCTGTCCCCCTGCACAAACTTCTCAATCAGCAAACTAAAAGCACCACCATCTTATACAAAGTATTGAGTTACTTTGCTGCAACATTGCTGAATATTTAAATCTGGCCCGGGCAAGGCAGGGATTCTCTTTCTCTCACATGTACAGTGTCTGCACGTGTTATGCTGTCATTTCTGAGCAGCAGCAACCTTGCAGACATACTGTGTTTTATGCTATAATTTAACCTTTGTAGTCCTGAGCCAAAATCCCCTGAACTGAATTTAGATTGATTCACAGCAGGAATTCACTCTTTCATGAAACCCCAGTTTCATCAATTTTATGTAAACAGTTTGGGTTTGATATTAATTGCATGTATACAAAGACAGTTTTTTCTCAATTTGCTCAAAGAAAAGTTCTGGCTCCATTTTGGCTGTTTCTTTCTTTGTCCTGTTTTTTACCCAGTGATGAGAAGAATTATAGGAATAAATCTGTACCGCACAAAGTAACACAGTGCAGACACAGCCTTAGACCAGAGCCTCTCAAGCCGTTTCATGCTATTCTCCACATCCTGTTTGACTAGTCTTAATTAGTACCCTACCAGCTTCGGATTTTCCACAGTTCTGGAAGAAGAACGACACTTGGAAAGAAGAACTTCCAAAACCTGCTGCAAGGATCCAGTTTTCTCACTGGGACTCTCTCAGTCCATCACAGGAGAATACTTTGAAGGGATGAAGAAAAACACTGTGTTTGAGGTTTCAACACAGGGAATGGGAAACACATTAGTGATATTCCCCTCTAAGACAACTGCCGGAGACCGCTTCGCGTTATGCCATCCATAGACTGAGGACTTCTTGCCAGTGACATAGCCTGTGAGAAGGACCTCAAAAGTAAGCTTCAAAACACATTTAAGTGCAGAACTAACAAAATGTTGAATGAATTCCAGCTGGTGAAAACATATGGCAGATTCTCAGTTTTATCTTCACTATCTTTGTTTGCAAACAAATGTGCATTTGTTCTTTGTTTGTTTTTTACCCTGTGACTTCAAATGAGCATCATTTTAACTATAAGTCCCTGGTGAACATACAGTCCCGTAAAATCACACCAAATTATGTGTCAAGTATAGAAAGGGCAATTACAAAGAAGTAGAGTACAATCTGTTCTCCATGCCCATGCTTTACAAACAAGAGGCGGTGGGCTTGTATTGCAGGAAGAAAGAATCAGATCAGGCACTGAGAAAACCTTTCCAAGAGTAATGCCAAGAAGCACAGAAGAGGTTGCCTGGAGAGGTCGTATTGTCCATGCCTGGTAGCCTTTAAGAACATATTAGATCAAGATCTGTCAGAAGTGATATCAGTGTCATTGAACCTCCCTTTCCATAGTTTATGATTCTCTTTTGAACTTAATTAATCTTTCAAGTTTTAGAAAGCCTGCATCCAGTTGGAAAATAAATTACCACTCAATAGTAGAGTATTTAAGAAGATTTACACTTTTGAATATTTAAGAAATGGAATAAAAAGTATTGTTTTAAATATAAATGATCACTGAACTGAATCTACAGAAACCCACTGCTGAATCTGCTGAAACCCACTTCTGAGAAAAGGGCCAAAGTTGGAAGACACCATTCTTTTGTTGGTGGTAAGTCCTGTGTTCTTATTGTTCCTCTCAAAAAACAGAGTCTCAGTAAATACTGACATTTTAGACATTCCCAGAGGTCATGAATTTGAAGAAAATGTATTGTAGTAAGACACATAAAAAGCTCTGAGCTTTTAGGTTATTAGAGACACCACTGGTGTATCTGCCAGAAGTGATCCCACGTTAGCACCTGCCAGACAGGCAATCCTAGTGGTGTTTCTGTTCTAATTGTGGTGTATTTTGATCCTGCTGATACCTGCTTGGTTATTTTTCCACTTTTGGAAAGGGAGGTCTCAGTAGGCTTCATTAATGTATCCTACCACCTCTACTAGACAGCAAACATCATAATTTTCTGTGTGGCTGCTGGCACAGAGCATTCATTCTGCATTTGGGCACAGAGCACATGTGTACAGCTGTGCCTTCCCCTGGGTGTGCAGAGCTATGAAGTGAGGTCTCACAACAGAAGTTGTCTGTGTGCCCAATCCTGCAATGTAGGAGCGCACGGAAGAGCCACCACAGACCTGGCACCGCTATGGAGTGCTGGTTGATGCCACTTCTTCACCTATGCCGATTGTTGGCTGCAATGTTCTTTGGTATCCTGGAAGTCCTGAACTACCTGGTATTTGGTGTGATAAAGTGTGACTTGGAAAGAGTCCTGAAACAATAAGAAACTGCAATAATCCACAGCTAGAGTTTTTAACAGAGTAAGAGCAGGACGTGTATTCTCGCCAGTTTTACTTGTGGGATTCAGAGCGCCATTAAAGCAGCAGCAGAGGAGGGGGGATTGCTTTGCTTTGCTTTGCTCTGCTGTTAAGGGTGGATTGGTTTATTACTGCATTCATTATAATTAAAATTCCGTAATATACCCACATAAAGGTATATGTCACAGTTAAGTTGATATTTTTCTTGCTTTATTTATGACCACATAAAATATGGTTTCCTGAGCATAATCTCCAAAAGCTCAGGGATTTAAGTTTCACCCCATTTATATATCTTAAACACTACACACAAATGTAATTCCTGTGGCTCCTCTACTCACTCTCCACACTTCTTAAAAATGGTTCAGGCCAAAGGTAGCATGTTTCTTATATGCCAAGTTCAACACAGACAGCATTAAACAGTTGGTTCTATATCTACTATTAGGATAAAAAGTAAACATATACTGGATTTGAGACTACTAAAGCTCAAAATGCCGACCAAAACCTGTATCTGAGGATATTCTGTATTCATAAAGGGGAAACAACCAGAAGGACCAGTGCTAGCTTCTCAGAAGTTCCAGTGACATGTTCCCCCTTGTTCCCATTGCAGGATGGGTCATAAAGACACATTACAGGACAGTTTTGGATGGAGGACAGTTTTGTGAGTGGCTGAAGTTCTTGAGCAGTCCCACAAAAGAGACTGAGAGATCTCTGTGAGGTGTCTGCAGGAGCCTGTTCCTCTGAGATCATGTTTTAAGACCCAACACATTTTCCCTCAGTTTGCAGAAGATCCAGGAAACTGGAGGGTTGAAGCTTTTCAGCACAGAGGCAGAAAAGGAGGGAAGAGGAGGGAATGAGAGAAAGAAAATTCCTTCTGGCCACATAAGAGCTTGGAAATGCCACCAGAGGAAATTAATTTTTTACATTCACTGACTAACACCTGGTTCTGCTGCAAGGCTGTATTTCTGATTTTTTTTTCACGTCTTCCCTGCTTATACAAGAGAGAGGCAATTCTGTGCTCTCCTGCAACCAGGTTCTTAAAGTGGACTGTTACTAAACCTATGTATATAACCTCAGATCAAAATTTTCAGTTTTATAGGAGGACTTTGACAAAATTCATAGGGCTCGATGAAGAGAAGAGAGTGTATCTGGAAAAAGAGATCTATGAGAGAGTCTAGATAAATTCATGAACCTTATTTCAACAAAGAGAAAACTATGAAGAGGCTCAATTCTTCTTCCTCTATGATGAAAAGTCTATGATAGTGGGAATATTTTTAAGTCTGTAAAAGATTACCAGGTTCTAGTAACTGGCAGCCCTCAAAAGACATATTTTGTGATGTTTCACACTGATGTTCATTAACTGCTGAAACTATTTATTTGGGGGTTTGCACTGAAATTTTTTATTTGGGGTTCTCCTTGTATCCCCAATGTAAACAATAGATGGCTGCCTGAAAGATTTTTGTCAGCCAGCTATGAACTTGCTGAAGAAAGCCTTGCTGAGGGAACTGACAAATTCAAAGCTTTGTGCAAGGTAGATATGTGATATTGTGGGTAATGGGTTATTACATACCAGAAGCTGCAGATACTTCAGTCTGTACTGAAGGTAAGGCTCTGTTGCACTGCAGGTGGAAGCTGGTAGCCTTCCCAAGAATACTTCCAGCAATGAGGTTTTTTTTTAGATCTGTCCCTTTTACTGAGGGCAGTGAAGTGTTTCACAGACGATGATATCCGACAGTAAAACTGTCAGAGAACCCTCCTCTGATGCCATGGGAAGAGAAAAATGTTTAGAAGGAACAAACAAGATTACAGTTCAGAGGAAAGAGAGCCTTGTTGCATTCACCTGGGCTGCACATGGGCCTTCACCTCACTGGTGAAAAGGTGTAAAACCACACAGCCAATGATAAGCTGAGGACTGTGATTGCATTGGTTTCTTTTCACCTGTTTCTGATTATAATACAGTTTATCTTGAGGGCAAATTTTTATCCATGTGACACAGAGTAGATGCTATCTCAATATCCATGGCTGGAAATTTTCATCGAGGAAGATGCATGATGAAACAAGTCAGAGATAAATGTATCCCAGTGAAAGAACTCTAAAGCTCTTCTCCCTTGTCCTTACTATTGTTTCATTTGAGGCCTTTTGCTAGACATCTGGCCCCTGAAGTTTGAGTGTTAAGGTAGGAAACCCAACAGCCATGCCCACATCATGCCTGAGGTCTGGGTCTGGTGTTATTAGTTATTCCCTTAGCACTGATGAAATACTAAAACTCTGTTCCCCTATTACTTTATCTTAATAATTGCTGAAGAAATGCTTGCAGACATGTAAAACCTTGAAAAAGTGGTTTGAAAAACCATTCAGTAAACCATTAGCTTTGATGTTAACAGATTATACTTTGCAACTAATGGTGAATTTTGCTGTTATTTCCTTTCTTAAAAAGGCAGAAAAGATGGATTTTTAGTTTTTAGGGGCCAAATTGATGAGATTAACTGCATGCATTTCATTTATCAAGAGCATTAAGTGTTTTGCAGTGACTGATGAGTGTATTTTAGATATGCTGAAAACAGATAGATATATAGTTTATTTCTTTTATGTTAGAAGTTGTCTACAAGAGAGCCATTATTTACATCCTTTATATCTAATCAAGATAAACTCTCAGTCTCATAAATAAGAACATACTTATTTGCTTTAGTGACTTATTTGAGTCTGGAAAGATTTGCTGAGCAGGGGCTGGGCTCAATAATATTTCACAAAGCTAAAAATTCAGTCTTGATACATTCCTGACATGAGACACATCATTTTTCACATATAAGAACAATTACCTCATGTTTACACAGCATTTAAAGCATGGAAAGTGATTAGATTTTACCATCTCTGGCATGCCCGGGATGTACAAATTGCTACTGGCTCTTTATATATGGAAAGACATCCATTTAATGCTCTTTAATTTGGTGCCACTTATCTGTCTGTGGAAGGGTTCAGTCCTGGTGCTGGTGATGAGTATGAAGCACAGGCCTAGAAATAACTGTCAGAGAGGGAGGAGGCTGTAACAGGGAGATAAGTGTTAAGATAGATCTGCCTCCTCGAATCAGTGGGATGAGCCCCATATCCCAGCAAGCCCACTCCTCATGGGGTTGATAACGCCTTCCCGAGATGGGAGAGGTCAGCCGGCTGCTGCAGGAAGCCTACGCACTCGGGAGGGAAGATGGATTCAAACCAGCAAGAGGAAATGATCGGATGACGGATTTGAGCTCGCCAACGACAGCTGTTTAGCAGGTGGAGGTGCTCCAGCAGGCCCTCCTGGGAGGGCAGAGGCATCCTCTTGGCACGGCAGGAACCTTCGCCATGGCAGGCTGGGAGCACCCCTCAGAAGGGAACCAAATACATCGGTGTGAGATGCTCATGCCTGTGTCATGCCCGTTCCTCTTCAGAGACTATCTCAGCTCAGAAGTGGAAAAAAAATCCAGATGGCAAAATCCCATTTTTCTAGCTGTCTGCCATGCTTATCCTGCATGCAGTCTGAAGACCAAGGCCATCCTTCTTTCTCCTCGTGTCCTTGCCATCACTAATACAGCACCTGAGCTGTCATCACCAGTAGACCAGAGTTAAACTCTTCATTTGCACTGATGCAACTGCAGGGATGCTGCCACATTTGCAGCATCTGCGCGTGTCTGTACTTCAGTAGCAGGGAAAACACTGGCCTTGCTCTGCATACAGTTTGCTGAATAAACAGCTTATGTATTGTACTCTCTTTAAAAGACATTGCATGAGTTATCTAATGCTAAGATGAACGTGTCCAGGGATAGACAGCTTGGCTCAGGGTCTGGGATATTAAGTAGTCTGGGTTGATGTCCTGACCTCCTCCCCAAGTAAGGGCTATATTGCTGGCTATCCCAGACTAATAGACTTGTTATTTCTCCAATACGTGTATAGCAGTGTCTGGCACAGAGAGCAGGCCATGTATGGTGTTTCTCTCAAATATTATGAAAATAGCATGAAAATGCTTCAGCTTTGCTGGAGTGGCCAGTTTTCTGGCTGTAGTTTTTGTTCTTTGTTATTAAATGATACAGTTTCATATTCTGGAAACACCTTCATGAACCATCCTTTGTTTGTTTTTGCAGTCTCAAGCATGTTAGTAATAAATACAAATCCAATGTCTGGTGCAATCAGTTTCATCAACCAGTGTGATATACTGGCTTTCATGAGGAAAGTTGGAGACCTAACTCATGGGCCTCAGTGGTCTGAAAGTTAGCGACATGCCCTTGGTGCTTTGGCCACCCTTTGAGGTACACAACCCTTCACAAACTTTCAGATCCACAATTCTGTGTTGCAGAATTGTTATTGAGGACATCAGGGGATGGAGCAGGAAGGAAGCAATGAGGTGAGTTTTTTTCAATGAAAACTGTGAAAAGAAAGTTTCAGGAACTTTATTTTTCTTGTGGGATATCTGTGGCTAATCAAGGGAAATCAGCACTCCCACACCCTGTCGAAGTTTAAAATATATGGCTTTAATGGAAACAAATGATAGTATTTTTAAGTCCAGGCAGGCTGGAGGCCCTCAATGTTTTCAAGCAGAGTAAATCAGAGAGGGCAACACCCTCATAATTTATATCAAGTTTACATAGCTTTCCAAGGTACTAATTAAACCATTTGGTCTCAAACAAAATTTATTTTCCAATAAACCAGAGATAATACTCAATCTAGAGGCTTTGTGCCTCATCTTCAGAACAACTGTATGAGTTGTCTGTTAAAGTCAGCTATGGCTGGGGCACAAAGACCACATAGGTTCTTCCCAATCATGTGTTTAGGAAGGGTGTATATAGAATGGCAACAACAACATAAACTGTACTGCTGTTTAACTCTTTTGAGCTCTGGTCTCAAAGGGGAGGGAGATGTGGCACTGCGTCCAGATTGCATCCAATAAAAGTTTTTCAAAACAACTCTGACTCCATGGAGATGCACGTGCATGGCTCCAAACCCAAGCACTGTGACAGATCAATGGTGCCTCCAAGGTGTGTCTCATGGCTGGAGCAAGTCTCTAGAAAGCTGATTCTTACCCAGGTTATTTATTCCCTTGGCTGTTTACAGGGCAATCCCAGCCTTGAGGGGCCGTGTCCCCAGCTACCTTTAGCCATCGCTTAACCTTCCCTCTGACCTGCTGCTGCTGCTGCAGCGAGGAAAGCTCTGTGTCAACAAGCTGCACAGCACTGGCAATGCTTCAGAGCCTGCCTGAACTTCCACACCGCCGCCGCCGCTGCCATGAGCGAAAGTAATTAGAGACCGTTTGCATCGGTTGTTTGGAAATGTGTAAACAGCAGTATAAACAACAGCAGGTCAGGTCAGGGAAGGAGGCTGGCACTTCATGAGGCCACGGCTGGAGCCTGCCCAAGTGTGAAATTCCCAACTGGGAGAGAACATTTGGAAAAACAATGCGCTCGAGGTTTATCAACACAAATCATCTCCTAAATGGCACATTTTATTTAGAGTATGTGTGGCCTCCATCTAGAAGAAGGGAAGTTTTTATCAATCTGAGCTTTATCACTTCCAGATATCTCTTTCTTTGTTTACTGGCGGCATGCACAATGCCTTCATTTTGAGCAGTCCAGTTTAAACACAAGTGGGGCTGGCTTTTTTTGTGGAGCCTGCAGTGAACTGCCTGTGCTCCCTTTTCAGAACTGTGCTCGTAAATCTTCCCTTCAAGCCCTGAAATGCCTCTTTGTGACCATCACCCTTGAGAAACACGGCATTCTGGCCCCAATACATGAATCTGCATTGGATAGAAGACCGTCCCTGCTCAGGAAAGCACTTTGAACCCAGCTCAGCTTCAGTGCCTTTCTGAGAAGGAGGAGGGGTTTTCTGGTATGGGTAAGAAAATCAGAATCACAGGGCAGTCTGTGGAAGGACAGGAGTATATAAATAAACCCTACATAAACCTAAAGTAAGCAGGATGAGAATTACCTCTTAAAATTCAATCAGGAAAGCTTCCTGGGTGTCCTGAACTCCTAGGTGGCCGCAGCATCCTCTTTGACACTATGGTCCTTCTCCCCGGTGCTGGCACTGGCCCTGCAATGAGGCAGTGATCCTCACGGGCAGCTCCCACCACTCTTTCAGGTCCCCATCATGCACAAATTAAGGGACATCTGTAGGTGTTGAACCACAGTCAGCTGTTATTCCTGGGCTGCCTTTCCACAGCATTTGTTATAAGGGGGTTTTCAGCAGTTAACAAATGCCAGACTTGGTTCTCTGTGAGGGCGCCTGGCATTATTACTCTTATTTTACAGTGGGAGCAGTGAAGAAACTTGCTTAAATATAACTGAAAAACCCAGTGGAAGAGGTGAGAAAAAACCTGTTACCCTCTGCCTCTGTTCTTCACCAAGACGAGCTCATCTGTCTCCTTGTGTATGGGTAACATAGGTGTTACAATCTAAAAGGCCTTGCCAGCACCACGAAGCCACTTTTGCAATAATTTGTGGAGCTCCCTGAGAGAAAAACAGCACGTTCCCACAGTTTAGCTGTCACTGGCCTAGTCAGACAGCCACAATGCTAGACAATGCCATGTGACCAGTGGCGTAGGTCAGTAGTTGGGCACGGTGGCTGGAGCTGTCCCTTCTGGGAGACGTGCTTCCCACTCTTCTCCCTGCACCTCAGGCAGAAAGTGGTGCTGGCTTCGCTCCTGGTCAGCACCCAGTGCTTATGGGCAAGAGGAAGCATTCAGCCATGTGGGCTGAACGCACTGTCCAAGCACGTGTTCATTGCCTCAGGGAAAAGGCAGCGTACCAGACAGGCTTATCCCACTGGCCACAAGTCAGACCTTGCAGAGTTAACCCAGCAAGAGGTTTTTTCTGCCCATTACAGGGGAGTTTTCCAGCATTGTATTGTCAGTTGGGGGCATGAATATTTGATGACTTACCTGCTATAGCAATCTAAATGTACCAGCATCAATAAGATCATACCTTTAAAAGCCTCTTCTCATGGTGTATAGGTCATGTGTGGAAGCTCTTCGTAAACTTTTGTCCTCACCTTCCCATTTAGCACTAAGCTTAAAGTCTTCATTCTCCTAAATTCTTCCTGTGGAAAAAATTTGGTTCATGCTGTGACACTGAAGTTTTATTACCTTAAAGTATCTGAATTAACAGAGTACCATGGCATAGTGCTGGCCCTCCAAGTGGCTTCAATATGTGGGCAGTATTTTTTCCCGGTCAATACACATCAAGTACAGTCCAATATGCTTTCAGTAAGTCTGTAAGGTATAAATGTGACTGAATCCTTTGCTAGACATCATCTCTTTGAAAGGTCACAGAGAAATAAGTTTTGGCTACAGAAGACTGTGCTTTGCAGTGTGGGACAAAGAAAAGGCAGAGAAAAGGAAAAGACAAATATCACAGAAATCTAGGCAATGGTTTGTGAGGGAGTCCAGCAGACAAGTACATGATGGAAAGACAGTTGCTGTAATCATCTGAAAGTTGGTCCTGATGACATCCTTTGCTCTATAGCCAACACTTTTCCTATGAGCCAGCAAGACCATTCGGCAGGTGTCCCCCTCTGCAGAGGGAATGGGCATCTAGGAGGCCAAGACAAGGTTAGGCTGCTGCTTTTTTAACCAGGATGCTACTTATTTTCTGTATCTTACATGGCATTTATAAGGGAAAGAAGGACAAAATAACTGAAAAATGAGTGTCAAAATCTCAACTGGAACGATGGCCAGCCCAGTTGCCCACAGCCCAAGCCATCCACTGACTCATAAGAACTGAGGCACCATGTGGGGAGTGGTTTTATGAATGGTGCATCATTATTGCTCATCATGCTGTAGTACCATATATTAATTGCTCTTAGACAAATGTGAAGGGGTTAGATAAAGAACAAAATAATATACCTCATATACCCATACTGCGCAAGGGCATAAGACAAGCTCATAGATTCCTTGCTACAAAAAATAATTTTCCAACTTCAGCCTGCATTATCATTTACCGTCTTGTTTCCAAGTTACCTATTAATGTTTTACAACTCACCTCTTAGCCCAGACCCCTGAGAAAAAAAGTCTATAATCTCCCTGTATTGTAAGAATTGAACATTTGCTCTTACCTTTCTTTTCCTATCTTGTAACCAGTTATTCAGCCATTAAGCAACCTTACTTTCGCACAACAGCACTTAGTTGCCCTTAGAGTTCCAAATTGGGATTTTGCTGAAAACCTTTTGAAAATATAACACATTCATCAGGCAAATCATCATTTGATTTGACACCTTTAGAAGACTCTAACTGGTTTTTCGAGCAGGGCTTCATTGTGCAAAATTGTAATTAACTCTTTGTCAGGAACTCATATGTTGCAAGGCGTCCTCTAACTCTGCCTTTTGTTGTTCTTCGTCCCAGGTTGCTTGGCATGGCCATGATGCTTCTAGGCCTGTATTTCTTCTGTATCTCAGAAAGTCCTCTTAGAAGTCAGCATCACATAGGCCTCATTTCAATCCTTTCGAAAGGACCAGAAAAATTTTAAGCAAGAGGTTACACAGCACACCTAGTAATTCAGCTATTTTACCTCTGACTCCATTTAAATATGGCCTGGCCTCAGTGATTTCTGATTGAGTGTTTTGTCAGTTTGTTCCATAACTTCTTCTACAGCCAGATACTCTGGTTAAGTTCCCATAAAGAAGGGTTCAGTCTTCGCAACATGACAAGGAAAAGAAGCAAATAAAAAGTATAAAGCCCAGAGCACCAACAAGCCTACCCAGCAAAGAGCTTTTCCTTGGGTTACTACCTCCAGCTCTATTTCTGGATCCTGAATAATTTCTCAGCGTACCCGAAATGCACATTTTTTCCCATTTTCTTCATCTTTCACTGTGGATTGTTGGGTTATGGTCTTCACATTTCTTCTCTACCTTAAGAAATAAGGAGGATTAGGGCTTCCCTTGAGAATATCTACTGCTCTCAGAAATTATGCTTATATCTTAATTTAAGACATAAGTTTGTCACAACTTCTATTGTAAGCAAACACAAGGCTGGGGCTGATAAGGGGCCTGTGCATCCATAAATGTGACCTTTGGGTGCTAAAACGCGGAGCAAGAAGGGACAAGAACCTGGGGGTCAGCTGAGAACAGCCCAAACAGAGCTGGGGGATGCAAGATACCCAGCTGAGCCAAAGGTCTTGAGACAGCAGCTACTCAGCTCCCCCACTGGCTACTATCTGATTTCTGCATTTCAGTTGGGTAACAGGCACCCTAAAATCCCCTTTATTTTCTCATGGAGTGTCAGCCTCAGTGTCACCATGCAGCGACTGTTGGAGCGTTATGGCCCCTTTCGAACCCATTAATACTGGCAGCACCATGCAGAGTTCAGTACCCAGCTTCAGTTTATTTAAGGCTTGTTTTAAAAAAACATTATGTGCCGAATTTTATTAAATCAACTTAATAGGAGCTGTGAAGTAAAACAAATAAATATGGAACTCATTTCTGCAGTTAGTGGGAATTATTCTGTTTGTTTACAAAGGCCATTAAAAGCTTACTGGAGGTGTTCATTTCAGCAAGGAGGCCTCATTGATGGATCAGCGCAGCCTTGTCAAAACTGTATCCAAAATTTCACAGCAGTGCTCTCATTAGGCTCTAACGGTTGAAAGAAAACACAACTGAAGAGAACTATTAGTGTTTCCTGGTGGCCTCCAACCTCCTTCACATTAGTTTTTCCCAAACCACGCTGCATAAAAAATTTTCTAAGATTTTGGAGGGCTGGTAGCTTGCGAAAAGGACAGGAAAAAGGAGGAGCTGAGTGCTTTGTGTTCTTAAAACAAGGCATATTAAAACAGAAATCTTGATAACTGCAGAGGTGCTTAAGCTGTTGCACAGTGTAATGTCTCTGATAAAATGCTCAACAGCAGAGAAAGAATTATACATTAGTAAAAATGTAACAATAGTACCACAGAGTATTAAAATCCCCATTTTAAAATGTTAACTAAGCGTTTCTTAGGTGTGAGAGTTCAGGGTTGACCTTGACTGCTAGAAAACACTAATTTTAGTTGCATTTCAATATGAACACATGGAGCCATTGTATGTTTTCCCCCAGAGATTTCCACAAGCATATATACTTTTTCATGTACATATTTTTCATATCAAGAAGTCAGAAATACAGGTCTGGAATAATATCTTGTCAAAACACATTCTATATTTGCTTTTAAGCACTTAATGGTTTTCAAACACAGATGATCCTCTCAGTTGCCTCCATCCTTAGCCAAAGTACCCAAAGAAAAGACCTGCTTTTAGAGAGGTACACAGCCTGCTGCTCCACTGGTGTCGCAAAGGGCCTTGGCATCTCTGGATGTAGCAGCTTTGCATGGCTGCACACCTCCAGAGCACATTTTCAAGCACTGTAAGCAACTTTTCTAAGCACCTTTTCAAAAAGAACCTGTGTCAAGTGTCCCAGTGGTGCAGATGACTTCTTCCCATAAGTAGCTGGCACAGGGATATTGAGACTCTGGTGTGATCCTCAGCAATGGGATGAACACTTGACGTACAGCTTGACTACTCTTAGCACAGTCTGTTATAGATCAAATGATAAAATCTGCCTTCTATTTAGGCTTTTAGAAACCTGATATGAGTCTTTTCATCTTTGGACCAGTAACTTGCAAGAATAACTAAAGAGGTCAGATGTGATGTGATGGCTTTGCACCTCTTACATTTTTCCCTTCTTACCTTCTTCTTACTTCCCCAGGTGACAGTAACAACTTCCTGCCATCATGTGCAAAAGCATGTGATTGCCCTTACCAGCTGGCAGGGACAGGTTGCAAGCCAACAAGGACGAGGTCCTCAGAAGAAAGTCACATGCTCTGAGTATCTGGGGGCCTGCTGGCTGCCATCTGAAGGCTTTTCTCAATGTCCTCTCCAACAGCATCACTGTGTCAGCCTAAAATGTCCATGCCTGGATGGTCTGAGAGCTCAGTGCTGTGGCCATGAAGGAGAGTGCAAGGAGGAGAAGGAGGTGTAGGTCATAGCGGCCATGTTTCCTGTCATCTTCTCATTTTACAATCTCACCAACAGCATAGGGTTGCAGAATTGAGCCCAGAATTGCTCGAAACAACCAGCATCTGCCCCCACTCTGGCTCAGATTGTGCCTTGTGAAGGCAATTCTGAGTGAGCATCACAGGAAGGGCAAGGCAAACCACAATGTGGAGCTTTCCCGAGGGGAGTTTCTTAGTGTGTGTGTTGGAATGCTCTTGGGAGATTTCTGTGATCAGCATGAAACACTCCATGGATAAAACACAGAGACAAGTCTGGGGACGTGAGTAGGATCCAGAGCCTTGAACAGGAATGAGATAAACTAGAGAAATTGAATCCAAACAAGTCAGAGGATACAGTAAATTCCTAGTGTGGGAGCAAGAAAAACAGTATTGTACAACTTTCAGCTGTGAAGATACTTAGACAGTAAATATCTTATGTCAAGTTCTGGATTTCAATCAGTTTTATTTTATCTTTGTTTCAATAGAATTTTTTTCCCTAAATGTAATCCTCATTAAGTCATGTGAAAGATCCAGGCTAACTGCTGATGTTACAGATTACGGGGAAGATGTGAGGAACACTCTGACTGTCCCCTTTCCATAGCAATAGTGAACAGTAATCACTGAAAGCTGTGGCCTTTTAATGAGCAGCTATAATACAACAGATTTCCTAGAAGACTATTAAACAGAGATAGAAATCTCTTTAAAATCTTTATTCAGCTTTGCTAATCAACTGCCACTGTTGTTTAAGGTTGGAACTTTTTCTATACATTTTCATTATTTCAGAACATCCCCTGCCAGAACCATTGTAAAGCTTTCTATTAAAATCCTTCTTACTGTAGTGGGATGAATTTTTTTCTTTTTCCAAAAGACTGATTTAATAGAAACTTGGCACCAGAAAAAGTGTTTCTGTTTCGTTACTATGCTATATAAAAGTTCATGGGTCTCTCAGAATATTCTTTCTTTAAAAAAAAATCATTAGCATATGCTTGGATACAGAACTCACTGGCAATTATACAGTAGTCATCTTTTAAATACACACTTCCTATGCTGTTGCTAAGACTGTTAGTGATCATTCTTAAAATGCAGAGTGAGTACTGGAATGCAATTCGTACTGCAGATTTTTTCAAAATGTTACTCATTCAAATGTTACTCATTTTCAAAATGTTACACTTTTGTGGTAGTTTGCATACAAAGAAAGAGCTTGAAATTTTTTTTAAGCCTATTTAATTTACACTTCACATTATTTTGTTTAAACCATACTTCTAACATTTTTATTATAGCAACTCTTTTCATTGTAGCCCAATAAATTCTTGTTTGGCTCTCAAAAACAATAATAATTTTTAGCACTTACATAGGACTTTAGGTTTTTAAAAGTGTTGCACAACTATTAACTAATTAATGTCTGTTCCAC
>VYZQ01033808.1:88607-100410 GCA_013400655.1 Mystacornis crossleyi | reverse complement strand
TAGCTAATTAATGTTTGTTCAACCCAGACTGGCTATATAAAGAGGCTGCAGTAAGTGAAAGGAACATTTTCCCTGTCACTTTTAACAAGATTAAAGGTGTTGATGTTGTACAAACTCAGAAATGAGGCACAGTTTGAAAAAACCCACCTGCTATTGATTTTGGCCATATTATTGGTAACCTCAAACTTGTAGGTTACTTCTCAGTACTATCAAAGGAGAAAATGAGAAAGTGCTCTTTTGCCTGCTTTGGTAGCCAACAGCATGTGCTGACAATGGGAAAAAGCTTTCCATCTTTCCATTTTTGAGTACACACAACTTTCAGCAGCACAGGAAGCAATTTCTCCGGTGTACCCTCTGGGTCATTTTGTCATGCCACGGGGCACAGCACCCCCAGGGGATGGTGTCCTTGCGTGCTGCTCTCTTCCCACCTTTCCTTTCTTCCCTTTCTCACAGCCAGGCTCAAGCCTTCTCCTCCAGTGACTCATCGGGACTTGGACCGTAGCTTTGCATTAGAGGTACTCTCTAGCATACATTTGGTTTCAATATATTAAAAAGTTGATTGAGTAATCTTTACGACAGATGGGGTTTCCTGTAAATCAGGACCAAAAGATTACCTTACTCAGTCGTATCCGATGTGGTTGCCCAACAGTCCCCTCTACAACATGCTTCCCGAAAGAGTCCCTGAATTTACTGGGCATCTGGACCCACCATAACAATGTTGTAATTATTTCAAAGTATGACTCTTGCATGTGTTCTGGAAATAACATGGCCATAAACATAACTGGAAATTTCAAACTGTCAGTGATTTCATACTGACTTTAACAATAGCCAGTAAACATATAGTTCCGACTTTAATCCAATATTCTCAGTAAAACTAATTTCAGTAAGATCCTCCAGATAATAGTTTCTTGTGGGATTACTGCACAGCTTGGGTGGTTTATCATTCAATCTTCATCTTTTATTAATGCGCTGTATATGTAATATATGACCCCAAATCCTCACCAGTGCTGTGTTCCTAAACCCGTGGAATTAATTAGCTGCTTCCACTTTCAGTTTTGACTGCTTTAACACCACTGGAATGTCACTAATCACGTTAGACATTAGCACCATTCACAGATTTCTATTCTTATAACTTCCCAGTGTTTGCAGCCATCCACAGCTGATGTCTACGGAGGAGGCAGAAACACTGTGGAGACTCTTCTGTTCACGAGACATCCCCCTGACGCTGGGGGAACACGCCACAGCTGCAGGGCTCCATGCTGACACATCTACTAAGAGGATTAGGACTCTAAGTAGAAAAAACATATGTCGTTTGCAATATAGCTGGAGAGCTACCAGCACTGTAATTAAGGATGCTTATGCATTTCCATGCTAAGCCCCTGTTTTCATTTGCTCATAACTTTCCACAACTTTCACCTATAAGGTTGAACTTTTACAGTCCTGTTTTCTGCCAAACTGTGGCGCTTTTTTTTCTGTTGTTGAAAGTTTGAGGAAAAATGAATATGTCCATTTTTTTGAATGAGAGAAGAGAGAAATTTTTTTAAAATTCCCTCATGTAAACATGTGGATTGGAACTGATTTATGCTGGATTTTCTATTTCATTTAATTTTCATATGGCATTTTTAACTCTTAAAATATGTCCCAGCAGCTGGCAAGTATGGGATAATATTTTAATAAAGCAACAGAAATAATGCAACACACTTTTCTCCTACACCTTGAAATGCTCAGGTACAGAATTTTAGAGTCAGTGTAATTATCAGCTAAAAAATTATTTTCCTCTCAGTTTCCTCTCAGGTTCAGCGAGATCTTAGAACTCCACTCTGTATATGCAGCTGTAATAAAGCTCCTCTTGTGTTTCTCAGTGTGGAAATGGAGAATGAACAACAATACTGAACACGCAAGCATGTCATGACCCTTTCTTAGCCTGTTGGGATAACATCAGTTGGCACACAAGTGTTCATTGGTACACTTAGAAATATGTGAATTTGATATGTGAATTGGCATTTGCAGACATCTCAGACTGTTTTGAGCCTGAAGGACTCTTTCAAGCCCTTGTAAGTCTATGTCTCGTGTGCCCCTTTCTGCCCCTTTGATGAAAAGCAATCAGTGTTAAAAATAATGCCAAGATTTTTTTAAGATAGAAAGAGTTCATGCCTTGCCGACTCATCTAATGTCTGTCTTTTCTTGTCCTTGATCTCACCTCTTCCTTCTTCCTCTCTGGGTACTGAATTTAGACTCTTGTAACTCAGCAGTCTCACAAGTTCTTGCTCTATGACGTCCACAAACTGTTCAAACACTAAGACAATAAATCTACCAATGAGTGAATCCTCTTTGAAGAAAAAATATGTCTTCTGTGCTGATAGTAAATATTTAATTTAAAAGAAAAACCCAACCCTGTCTTATACTGTTTATTGCTCTTGGGGAGAGAAAAGAAAGAGCATGGGTGCGAGTTATTAGGATTTTTTATTTTGTCTGATTTTTTTTTTCCTTGCTGGATTAATTAGATATTTTTTCTTTTATTCACTTACTACCTTCTGCACCAAGTTTTTCATTCACAGACAGGAATCTCAGCTTTGCTAATGAGGCATTTAGATGCAAGTTGCTTTTAAAATGCAGTTATCTTCTGAAGCTTTACCTTTGCAAATTTTAATTCATGTTTCTGAACATCCTGGAGAGAGAAGGAACTTCTTCTAACAGTACTGGTCTAGAAAATATTTACAGAGGATCTCCTCATGTTCTTTTGAAATGTACCTATTTAAGGGTAATGAACACTTTAAAAAGGAAGCAAGTGATCCTAAAAACATCAATGAGGTTTTTTGTTTTCTTCTTTCATAATTCTCAAAAAGCTGGTGTTTTAGATTACTCACAAATTAGATTCCTTATAAATCTAAAAACTCTCTTAGACCTGCAGAATTACATGATGGCTGATATTTAATTGCTACAATGCAAGAAGTTCCAGTAGAATATTACTAAGATAGAACCTCAAAAAACAACTTGCCCTGTTCCCCTGAATATACAGTATTACTAAATGGCCTTTAACTACATTTTGTGTACAATTTTCTGACTGGACTCTCATCCCACTTAGCGTCAGGGTGTCTAGTCAATATTTTTTCACTTCCAAAATTTTGTAGAGTGGACTTCTTTAATGTACACCAGCTTGCATAAGAACCCAAATATAAGAATGTTTCTTTCCTCTTGGGCACTTCTTTAACACTTCCACAACAGTGACTCAATGGTTGAGAAGCTAGGATGAACCTATCTTCCCAGCACCCTGTAACATGATGTTCTCAGTGCTCCCTCCTCCTAATTAGTCTCCAATCTCCAGCTCCACTTTACAACAGTTTCCCTAAATCATCTTGCATTAGCTGAGAGGGTTCTGCATCCACAGTCCAAGATGGGAACATGCCCAAGATGGGAACATGCCCAACCACCCTCTTTGGGCTCACTGGTGCCGTCTGTCTCTGTGGAAGTTGACAGAGGTTCTGGAGGACTCCGTAACCACCCTTTGAAGAAGTGGGTACTTCAAAGTATTTCACTGTTTAGGCAAATTGTCACAGGTTCAGTGAAAGGCACATCTCTAATGCAAACCTCAGGCCTCTTCCCCAAGGCACTGCTATGCAGTGCTTGTCAATTAATTTTCTGATGAACTTTTTAGCTTTCAAAAAGTATTCTCCCCAAATGTCTTAGAAATACCAGAACATCTTTGCTGAAACTTTTCCAAAGAATAATTGATACCAAAAAGGTATCCCTGGAAAGAAAAAAACGTCATTTCTCAATGCTTGAAATCTGGTAAAACTATTAGCAGCTGGAAGTGGGTTCTTATAATGAGAAATGATAGATAATAGGTGCAGTAGTTCCATCTTCACCTACAATATTTGTGCATCCATATAGGATGTGAATACAGGATTGGTACAGAGAAAAAAAGTGTGTCATGATACTTGGAGCATATCATGTTAGTTCTGTGATTTATGTTTTTAATACAGCCACTCCTCTTACTCTGTCTACTATGGAGCCACAGATGCAGCTGAAAACAGGCTTTAGCCCAGCATATAAAAAGGAAGTGGGAGACAACAGAAGATGTTTGTTGATTCCCATCTTATCCTTGTCCAATACCCACCAGAGTGACCCCAGCCTTTTTTGTTAAAAAAAAATCAGAATCTCAAAAATTCACATACTTTCTAAATTAAAAAATAAGAACAAAAGTCATCAAGGAAACTTTTTTTGCTGCAAATAATTCACTTAGCTGTAGAATTCACCAGATAAATAGCCTTATTGTTTTACCTTGAGCTGGGGAAACGCTCATATGGCATTTTCAAAATTGTACCCCAAGCTTTTTCAATTTGTTCCTAAATTCCATGTAAATAACCTTCATAGGGTAGGGGAGGAGGGGGTGGTGTGTGTGTTTGGTTTTGTTTTTTCTCCCCAGAGAGAACTCCCACTATCAGTTTGGAAAAACAATTATCCTTCCTGTACCTCNTCATTAGTTAATGGCTGAGCAGTCATGGGCTTGTGCTTTTAAGACTGGGGCTTTTTTTTTTTTTCAGCCAGCTTCAGTCTCAGTTGAGTCCCTGTACTTAAGCAATTCCCTCAGATTTTAATGCCAAATACCTGGAGCCAGCACCCTGGTCTATCAAGAATGGCTCTCCAAAGCCTTAGTGGATATACTGGAAGCTATGAAGTGCAATGCAGTCATTTCAGCTAAACATTACCGGCTCCTGACCCTGGAACGGGAAAAGTCAAAGTTCTTTTGGAAATGACACATTGTGACCTGCAGTCTGCTGTAGCACATTAAGTCTGATAAATGATCAGAAATGATGACTTAAACAAGCATCTAAGAGAGAGTATTTTGCTTAATGTACCCAGCAGTTAACCTTATGTAGTCACGTTGCATAGTGGGCTCATTTGGAAGCCGTGTAGGCTTAGCTGAGAATAAACAAAGCGTTGCAGTACCATTAAACATTTTCTACATCTTCCTTCTGTGTTAATGTGGTTCAGTGCTTCTGCCATGAAAATGAACTGAATGGAGTTTCCCACACTCTCGACCACAAAGAGTGCACTATATTGCCTTTACGAGAGACATTTTGTACTTTCCTGAACACATGCCTGTTTCAAGAGCAAACCCTGATTTTCATAGCACTGAAGAGGTCTGAGGCATAGGAAAGAAGCAAACTCAAAAGCAGCAAAAAAAAAAAAACAAACTGGAAGTGATGTCAAAACCATGCAACTTTTCCAGGTGGCAAAAAAAAAAAAGTCCTATATATGCACAAAAAGAAGTTATTTTCTTTTCCCACATCCACAAAATATCCTCCAAATGAAATGCCAAATCTAATCCTCCTGCCTAATAAGTTCTCAAATTTTTAATTTAGGTATTTTTGCTAGAGCCCTATAGGTACTAGAATAATGTGAGCTTTTTCTCTGTATTAAGTTGCTCAACTATAATGACTTCATCATTTCATTTAAGCACCTGTTCTGGAAAATAGGTCCTTATCCTCCAAACACTCACATCGAATAAGTATTCCCATTTGAACTCTAAAAATTGTATCCCAGCTCTTTAGGGTGATTTACGGCATACTATTAGAAGCATCTATAAGTACCTGAAATGTGTCAGCAGATGAACATGAGCAGTAATTGTAAATATAGTTTATGAGTTAAGCAGTGCAGTGATATTGACGGCCAATGCTCAGCAAAATATTGAATCTCCCAACTCCTGTTTAAACTCCCCTCTGACTTCAGCTGGAATTTAGACTTCAAATGGGGAGTCAGGAGGCCAGATGCTTTGCTGATCGTGGGTCTTTGGCTGCAAAATGCTGAATCTTCCCAAAGGAGCCAGTGGAAATGATACAAGGTATTTTATGCATGCATAACTCCTTTTGGAGTTTGCTCAGTGGAGGAAAATCTCTCTTGAAGTTAAACTGTCTTTCTTGTTTCTCTCACAGTCTTTTTTTCACAGACTTTTATTACCAACAAACTGAAAGGGTGCCTGTGCCCTGGAGGAGGGGTTAGGATAGGATATGTGCTCTGGTCATCAAGGCAGACAACCCAGCTCTTCAGTGTTGACAGGAATTGTCCAACTCCTTTATCCACAAAAATGACTTTATTTTCTTATGAAGAAGCAGTCTACTGTCTTTGCGTCTCCTCTGCCTCTACCACCTCTCTGCAGGCATCCCTGACCTGCAGAGAAGTGGTAGAGGCAGAGCAGAGGGATGAGGCAGGATTCTCAGAACCCTGGAGGGGAGGGCAGGGAGGTTGACCCAAACTTTCCACTCACAAGGTGAGACTGTGCTCACAGTGTTGAAGTCCAGGTCCCCTCCTTTGCTTCTGCCTGACCAACCTCCATTTTTGTCAGCCTGGTGAAGACATCCTTCATTCATGGTGCTTCCTTACTCACATGTCAAATATCTCCAAGATTTGTTCCACTATTGGACATTTAGGATACAATTTTTGCAGGGGTGAGCTTGGCCCAACACACCTAAATATTAGTTTATGTTACTACTTCTACAGTAGCATTAGTAGAAGGTTCGTATCCGTATAAATATCAGAATTCTCTCTGCTACTTTCTGTCTTATTTTAGCCTTCTGTCTTATTTTAGCCTCCTACTTGCAAATCTGCTGGAATCCTTTGCATTATGTATTGTTGAACTGTTTCTGTGAGACTTGAGCTTGGCTGCAACTGGGAATCCTTTACTTATTGTTTTTAAAGTTAGTATCTTAAAGAAAGGAAAATAAACATAAAGTCAGAATTTCCTGCAGGACAGTGGGAAGGGGAGAGATCAGATCAGCTGTAAGATGTTGGTGTTATTTTCCCAGGATAAGCTTCTTTTTTAGGTGTTTTTTTTCCCCCTCTATTTATTTATTTATTTATTCACCCTTTCTAAAGTCACCTACAGGCTCTGGGACAAAACTGAAAGATTTTCTGGGTTTCAGAAATAGCAGAATTAAAATTGTCGAAGACCACTTCCAAGGTGAATCTCCCTGTGCTCAGCGGTGTTCTCACAGCACAGATGCTTCCATAGGAATAAACATCTGAAAGTGGAAGACCTGAGCACTCTCCTTTCCTTGCTCAACCTGCCAGTGAGAGCTGCTGCTGTCCTGTCACTGGTATCACCCTGTCCTCACTCACCTCTGACTGGTCCATGAATATTGCAGGCTCCTCAGAGTGGGGAGAGCCTGCAGCTGAGCTAGCATAGTGTCAGACCATTAGGATGGTATTTTGTCCTTAAGTATCATCCTCTAAGTTCCTGTAAGGAACAGGACCAATTGCAATTTGTCTCCCTGGGAACTTTACCTGCAAAAAAAATTATTTCTATCCAAGCTAGTTAACCCAGCATATTCATTCTAAAGCATTTCCTTGGGAATGGCTTGAAATATCTGTTTGGGAATTCCCCCATTGGAAAATTGTAGCTTAACATCTGAGATGAGCCTGGCATACAAGCTATCACACACAAGGGCAGAATGAGTAAACACAGCTATCATCACAGCAAAGACAAGACATTGTGGAGGCTTGGAAGCAAAGTAGGAGGAATTTCTCAACAGGGGTCCATTCTTGCCTCCCAGCTCCTCTGCTGGGAGACATATCACATGCAGAACTCCTGTACTCTGAAGCTGCAGTGATGTTCTCCAGTATAGACATGGTCAGAAACAGTGTAAGTAGCAGAGGATATTAACAACGATTGCAAAGCAAAAAATGAGAACTCCACATCTCAATTATCTGCAAATGGCAGAGACTGTACAGTTTATTGCTTATTAGTTTGTTCTCCTAAAGAGAGAACATCAGGTGAGCCATCAAAGTGCAAGGGCAAAGTGAAATGAGGACTGTGCCTGTCTGCAGGGCCAAACTCTAAATCTGTACTTCAGGCTTCTACCTCCTCCTCAGTCCTCAGTTTTCCCTGCAGAAGATCAGCCATGGAATTTGCAGGACCAAGACCTTCACTGCAAAGTCTCCTCTAATGTTTTGATTCCCAACGTGTCAAGATTAAGTTTACCCCCTTCTTTGAAAGCAACAGAACATCCTTCCTTAGACGGACCAGCCTCTGCACACTGAGGCCCTGTGCACACAGGGCTCTGCATCCCTGAGGAATATATACCCAGCCGAAGTTTTGAGTATTTGGCTATGATCCTGGAATAACTTCAACGAAGTCGATGGATTTTCCCCAGATTTACTTCAGTATAATGAGCTAAGAATTTGGACCTCTGTGCCATATTGTGTGGAATTTTATTAATTTTAAATAAAGTTTCCACCTTAAATGAATTGCAAGTGTTATCTGTTTATATATATAACTTCATGCTCTTTATTATTTAAAATGTCCAATTTGCTAGATGAAAACATAAATACTGACTGCAGCTGTAGAATTTAATAAAACCTCAGGTTTGAGCTAGCAAGTGAAAAAAAGTATATTATTGGAAACTTGTGGTCAAACTTGAAGCTTGAAGGAAATATTTTAGCACTATCACAATATTAAATTGCAATCATTATTTAATTTATCTTCTCTGAAATGACTTAAGGGAAGTGCACCAAAAGTCCTATTTACCTAAGCCAGGAAATAAGTCAGTGATCAGCTAGGTGGATGAAGTAATTGAAAACTGACAAGGGACAATATAATGCCACTATTGTAACAGCACTTAGAAGTATTGTTTGAATTTGACCTGCTTAGGAATAAATGTTGCAGAGTTTTCATTTCATATAAAGAAAGAAAAAGGAAAAAGAAAAAAGTGTGTAGCAATAAAATGTGTTCGTTTTACGAATTATTGATATTTTTCTTCAAATTGAAAAATATCAGCTTTGGCACATCTGGAGGAAAGGAATGTTCCCCACAATTACTGAGATTTTGAAAAAAATGTAGATATATTAGAAATTAAGGTATTCACCGGTCAGTACTTCTAGAAAAAAGTCTGAACCCCTGGGCAACCTGTGCATTTCAATTGTCACTTTGAACTTTGGAACAAAGGGTAGACTGTAAAACCAGTTTATAAAAAGTATTATGAGATACCACAACTGGCATTTTTATGACCTTATTAAACTACATCCAAGTGTCATAAATTTTATGTAATGAAAGTCAATAGGATCGCTGACTTGATTTTAATATTAGGAACATGCTTATTAGTTTAAGGATTTTTCTGAATAAAAGTGGTATTTTTGTTGTTTTCTTACCATAGCAACTGATGTTATGTGGAAGTCATAAATGCCAGATTACATTAATTTTTTCGTTCATATAATAATTTGTTAGTAAATTGCTTGGGAGTAATGAGCAGCTTTTCTCACTAGGTAAAGCTAACGGTGTTAATTTAGACTCAGAGTATTCAACATTCTTATGACAAACAGCGACTGACCAAGTTCCGATATGAAAACTAAATTATGGTTTAGAAAAAAGATCTGTCTTTCAAGAATGAATACTCAGAAACTCTTGTAACTTTTTTTCCCCCAATGCCCTGTCTCTGCAGTAGGAGAAGAGCTGCAGATGTCTGTTCAAAGTAAACTCATTTTTAGATCTGTTGCTGTTTTAGATGGAGAGCTTATGCCCAAAAGTAGCATAAAAATGTACTGAGATATATCAGAAGCAGAGCGCTCACCACAGGGGGATATTATCTGTGCTGTTCTCTTGAGAACTTCAGTTAGCTGAACCAAAGGTCCATCTGAGCCAGCAGTCTGCCTCCAACACTACCCAAAAGAAAAGTCCAGGGAAGAATATAAGAGTCATGAGAGAAGAGCATGCACTTATGGGACTTCCTCTCTGGTCCATCACCCTCCTCCAGTCATTTGCAGCACTGGCAGGGAGAGTTAGGGTGAATATTTATTAGCTGCAGAGGCATTTCTGGCAAATGCTTGGTTCCTGTCATGAGAAAATGAGTGATGTTTTCTATTTGTACATCCATATTCCACATAGCCAGCCTGCCTGGCTTTCCTGAGCATCAGACACAGCAGCTCTGTGTTCCCCAGAAGTCAGACATGAGCATGTGGGGGTGCCAAGGATCCCCCAGCACTTATCCTCAAATGCTCAATGCGTGTTCACCGTCTCTTCTGAGAGAGAACTGACAGACCCAGGCAAGGCAGGTCTTGCTTGTCCACAGTAGCCAGGAAAACACCTTCTGCCGATGACAGCATGCCTGCAATGGGATGACTGGCAGGAAGGTCAGTGCTTCCATCAGCCAACATTCCAAAAAAAAAAACCAGAAAGCAGCAGCCAGCTGTCAGGATATGTATAAAGATATGGTTGATGTTCAGGTGTGCTTAGTGGAAACTTTGCTTTTACAAGGAGGACAGAAGGATCTCACATTATGGTCCTGTCAGAAATTTGTTTTAAAAAAGAGAGAGGGGCAAACCTCAACAATACCAAAAATACGTTGTGGCCATTCCTGAGACATGTGTGTCAGAAAACACCATAAAATTTACCCAACGTATTTCAAGCATTTGAATTATTGAGAATTTAACTGTGCTGGTTTGTGCAAGGGGAAGGGCAACAACTTTTTCTCCTCAGTTTTTCTTCATGTTGCAGGCAGAATTGCCATTCTACACTGAGATCTGAGATCTTTGTAGACACCTAGGGTGCCATTTTCTCTCCCATTTTTTGCTGGAACATCCGGTTTTCTCCATTTTCCACATCCATTTATCAAGGGCCAGAAGAGCACAAGGTGGTTCTGCCAAGACAGCCCCACTGACAGCTCTTCATGGAAGGAGATTTCTTATACCCTTTCATGACAGCCACTGGCTAAATGCCATGTTGTAGTCCATAAAAGGCTGTAGATGGAGAACATGGGTTTTATTACCTTGCAGGTTTCCTTAAAATACATAAAAGGAAGTTAAAGTTTATTCTAAGCTTTGGAAGGGAAACAAAACTGAAAATATTGATGCAATCAGTGAGATATTAGAGAATTTCACACATGGACCTGCTCCAGGACTGCCAGACTAAAGGGGAGAAGAGAGAAGAGAGAGAAGAGAGAGAAAGAGAATCCCCTAAAAACATCCCAATAAAACAAACAAAAACACTGAAAGTAAAAAAAAAAACCCAAAAAACCAAAACCACACACAACAAAAAACCAGACTTTTAAAATCTGGACAAGTTAGGAAAATAAGAAAGATTTATTTCTAACCAAAAAGGAACAATAAACATAGACAATTTGTTGTGAGTGAAGTAGTCTCAGTGAATGTATAACTACTCGTTTTTATTATGATCACACAATTTGTCCCCACTAAACAGCCTGCCTGGCAAAAGTCTGTATCTTCATCGGCACATCTCCTAAATGCCTGAGAAAGAAAATGAATGAACTCTGGAGAAGCAAAGCAACAGGAGGAGCACCTGTTAAAATAGATAGCAATTAGTTACAGATACCATTAAACTGCAGCTGTGCATAGGAACTCCCTGCACCGAAAGCAAGAAATGTTAAAGAAATCCTCAGAAGGACAGGATACCTGCTGCATGGATGTCAGGAAAGCTGTAGTTCATTTTGCCTTGTAAACTGTGGGGGGGCTGTAGCAGCCTTAAACGACAGATCATTTGCTCAAGTGGGAATGGAGACGATACCTTTGCAGTGACTTTTAAGGACCGTATCTGTTTGGACCACAGGGAGAAGCTAGTAAAGCTAAGAAGATAAGGTAAAAAAAAGATGGATGTATAACAGTAGGATACATCTCACTTGGAATCAGCAGTCTAAATTTAGGCTACTACCGGGACACACTGTTTTGAGGTCTTAGTTTAAGTGATAGAAAATTATGGAGGACAATTCTTTCCTTATTTTAATTAATTGTCCTAAGAAGAAATAATTCAGTCTCCTCTCAGACTATCTTTCTCTGCTGACTGAGTACTTTAAAG
>VYZQ01033808.1:68519-83831 GCA_013400655.1 Mystacornis crossleyi | reverse complement strand
AAATGAAACATGCTGACCTCAATTCCCTCATAAAGAACTGAGGGACAGATTTTTCATGGCTTGTGGAAATCCTAATACAGCTGTTTAGAAGAAACCATTTCCATTTCAAAGCCATAGACTTGTTTGGATAACAAGATCACTAAGCAAAAGATGTTGCCTGAAAGAAGTCTAGTCCTTTGAGAAGTAATATTATCTTTAAAGAGTCTGGTAAGTAATATATTAGGTTCTATCAGTCTTACTGTCAGAGATTTTTGTATAAAGTTCCTTTAGCAATACCAAATAAATTCACTGGTAACATATCTTAAAAAAAAGAGGAATGAAAGTAACTTATAATGGGATTTCAGTGAAATCAATCGAACAGAATATGTGCAGGAAGGTTTGGTGTTACAGTGGGAAGTCCCACAGCAGCACTCTGCTACTAAATCTGGATGGAGACAGGAGATGATCCAGACATTTCTGTACACAAATGAGGGGTGCACAGAGGATTCAGATCTGAAAGAGTTAGTTTCTGACATGGATTTTAGGTATGGTGGGATTGTGCTCCTATAAGGGCAAAGCTCAGGATTTTCATTTCTTGTGCAACTTAGTCTCTGAAAGGCACAGATGGAAATATTAGTATTACAGTTCAGTTTTTATCTGTAATTAATCCACCAGACATTTTGAGAAAAAGGGCTACATAAAAGGTATAAAAATAATAAAATACCAACAAAACCATAAACAAACAGGAAAGAATGTGTGTAACTCACAAATACACCTTTGCATTTCATTTTTACAATCTAAGATTTTTGGTCTCACATGTCTTTGCAAAAGCCCACATGTTGACTCAGTATATTTATACATTAACAAATATGGATGTTTGAAATGCGACAAAACAGGATGATGTAGAACGACACCTAGAGAGATAGGTCTGTGTCCTGGAGGTTTCAGCTGCCTCGCCACGCTGTCGCAGAAGGGATATGGGAAGAGCTCTGGCAGGCTGTTGGGAATAGAATGTTTCTCTTACAAGGTCGCTATTCATCATTTGTTCTGGTCTGGGCTGTGACACAAGGTAGGTGACCACACAGGAGCACAGTGTAGCTGCAGGAGAATGTTAAAGTCAATAAAATGTGTGTTTTTGTAAAAGAAACCGACCTGCAAGCCTTTTTGGCTGTATTGAGTTGAAAGCCTCTGTCTGTAGCATATGAGCAGGGCTGTTAGAAATGCTCCTGACCGAGCTAACTTCAGGCCTGATGGGGCCAATGACAAATAGATTTAACTTGGAAGGGAATTAAAGAGAGCTGTGACTACTGCTAATCTCATCCCAAGTACTTCTGTGCGTTTCTCAGTCGATGGGAACAGACTCAGAGCAGGTCCCTGCATCTCAGTGTTCAAGCACAACCGAGTTCAAGCACATCCAAGGATGTCCAGGGCTAGGTTGACATCAAGAGTGGGAACAAAAGGCAAAGCTGAGGCCAAGAGCCGGGGACTGCTGAAGCTCTTAGTCAAAAACATGCCCCTCACCACAAGCTATCAGCTTTCTCCCCCAGCCCCATGAGCAGAAAAGCCAACCACCTAGCTTTTCTATGCTCTCACACCCCAGGCAGACAGTCAGAGTGCCCACATACCCCTTCTTGCTGCCAGCTGGGAGGCATTAACCTCCAAAAGTACAGGAGATCTGTATATCTATGAAAACTTCAGTGAAGAATTGATATTTAGGGGAAGGACAGAGACATCCAGGAGTTTTCTGAATTTAGCCTGCCAAGTAAGAATACCATTTGTCAAGATAAATACAGTTTTCCTGAGATTAAGCCGCTATGGATCATGTGTGGATTAATAACAGTAGTTGCCGACACAGGATAGCATTTTTAAGACAATATAACCTCTGCCTTAATGCTGTTGTGCAGCAGAAAAAATTAGATGTTTTGCATGGTGGTGATCAGTAAGGATCCCAAAAGTGATATCCCAGATCACCCAACTTCAAGGCAGTTTTTTATGGGATTTTGTTTGGTTTTTTTACCTTCAGTATTAATTTTCTCCCAAGCTGTCTCCCAAACACATGGCCTGCTTTAATGGTTTGGTTTTTTTCTGAACCTACAGACCTCAGCAACACAATGTCACCTAAAAATGGCCTGAGGTGGTGAGCAGTGACCCATCCCTCCACCATCCTTCTGCTGGAGATGCTTGTGCCACCTCTTACACCAGCTGTCCTTACTGCTTGGAGAAACTAGTATCAGAGTGGAAAGGAAAAGCAGAAAGATGCAGGAGAAATAGTTCCCCACTGCCTGGTACTCCTACAGCAAATGTCATAAATGCTCCTGTGATACAGAGGCAAACCAGGCTAATTGAGTGTTCCTGGTTCTCTCCATGCCATTTGAACCTAGTTTAACTGAATAAGAGAATAAAGCTTTTGGAAGATTTGCCCTCAGCATTCATATTGGGTAAAAATGTGGGGTGTAGATTTGCTTTGGCGTTTGTTGATTTTTTTTTTTTTTTGGTTGTTGTTGTTAAAGAACACGTGGTTTTTCCGCACGTGCTCATTATATCATCCCCTGATAGCTATCAGCTTGCTATGGCATAACTTTTTCACCAACACCGAACCTTTCACATGACACTACCAAACAAATGGTCTCCTATTGGTTTTTTGGCAGTTTATTAATGATAGTTGTATTTTCTGCTTTATGGGTTATTGACTCTTTTGTTTTCTACAAAGACAGGAAACATACCCTGAAAAAAATCAATGAAGTGTGAAAAGCATTGTCTACACTCCACAGAGAAAAAGAAGCCTATAAAAAAGGCCAGGAGCAGGAAGCAACAGAGGGCAAGATATTCCTCTGTGGAAAAAAAAAGTAAAATAATACTGTCACTAAGTTAAAAATAAACTACAGAATATCAGATCTTAGAAAACATAACATATTTTCCTGAAGAACAGAAATATAAGACAGCAAAGGGAATTCTTTTTTTTACTGTTCCACTTTTATCCTAGAGATCTGAGGAAGTCAAATGAAAATTTCCTGGCATCCTGGGGCAATAAAATAATCTCAGTCTCCTTGTGAAACCACATTAGTGTGGAGATCGAACAGAAGTTCTTTGAGAACTGTAAGTGCTATGTAAGCATCATTTTTCCCAGGAAACTAAGGCTTTGTTTATTTACACTGAGCTATGCCACTAATGTAATAAGAAATAAACTGCTAGGACAGTCACAGACGTGAACACCTATCACACAGGAACACACCAGCACCCAGATCTGTGATGAAGTTGCTCATCCCTGTAGAAAGCATCAGCACTTCTGAGGACAGTGACCTGGCCCATCACAGAGTCCTCTGTGCATCCAGCACCCATGTGCTGAGGAATCAGGAGGGGTTTCAGCCAGTGCAGAGCATACTCCACTGAATCAGGGCCTCTTGGCCTTCCACTTTTAGCTTTTTTTGCTGCTCAGAAGTAAGCCAAAGTAGGCCAAAATAAGAAAGCAGTCTGCTGTAGATCTGACTGATCTCCATTGATGATACAATTAACTTCAGGTCATTGTTCGTTTATGAGCTCTGCCTGCGGATACGTGCCAGATACTGGCAGAGCTCATAAACAGGCAGAGCTTCTGGTAAATGTGGCTTCTGGTTTAGGGCTTTGATTCCCCTGGATTGAATGGCCAGCGTTAGAGGGGACCTTAAAGATCTAGTTCCAACCCCTCTGCCATGGAGCACCTCTCACTAAATCAGATTGCTCAGAGCTCCATCCAACCTGGCCTTGAACACTTTCAGAGATAGAACATCCACAGCTTCTCTGGGCAACTGTTCCAGTGCATCACAACCCTCACAGATACGAGCTCTACTAAGGAAAGGATAGTGAGGTCTCACCGCAGTTGTCTAGGACCACTGTGTTCCTGATCCATGACCAAATGCTGTCAGGGCACATCAGCAGAAAAGCAAAAGCCCTGGCAGCTCCTCTCCTTTTCTCTCCCCCAGCTATCAGGGAACGTGCTCCTTCAAAACAGCAGTCACTGTGTTGGTGGCAAGAGCATTAAGAGTTCTTGAGTTTCAACTCCTTTATTTTTAAACTGAGTTGTGGCAAGGGCACTTCAAGATTTCTTGTGTTTTTCAAACATGAGACAGTTTTTGCTGATTCCTCATGTAGCAGCCATCCCAGGCACCAGAGCTGCAAGGGCAGCTGGAGCCTACAGCTCCCACAGACATTGCAGTGCAGGTGGGGTGCTCCTATACTGCTCTGTGCCTTCTAAATATATAACAATTAATAACACTAGAGTTGCAGATGGGAAAAGAAAGCCATTAAAATTGTTTTCTAACCAATATACTTGCTGATATTGAAACATAAGGAAAGATGCATAAATATGTTTTAAAGAAAAAAATGGTTTTGTGTCATTCAGACGTTCTAATTTGTCATGAAAACTTTTATGTGAGTACTTATAAGTTAAGAATGAATAAACATTGTGTAACAACCCTCACTCCTCTCAGCAATACACATAACATCAAAAGCGCGCAAACAGCATGCAGTGCTGACTGAAGGCACTGCACAAAGGAATCCTGCATGTAAAACAACCACCAGACTTTAAAACTTTGTATCTCACAACTGTTCCAGCCATCATGTCTCCCAAATTTTTCATTTTTCTTACGTGCTTCATTTTTCTTATATAGTTTCTCTCACAGTAATAACAATTGAGGACAGTGACCAGTTTGGAAGGCAGCAGGTGGTATATGAGAAGACTTGAAAAGAAATCTGACTGCATTTATACAGTCCTAAGAGAAAGGAATCCTAAGCATCAAGGAATCCTTAAGAGACACTTTGCTCACAGGAAAGCAGAATTTAATAAAACAGAGAAGTCAGATTCCTCTTTCTGGTGCAATAGCATGCTCCAGAGAGGTTACTATGCTCTTTTGACGTCTTCAACATTTATTCCCATAAGGGGATGGCACAAAATGTTTCTACAGTTTGACTTCTGATCAAAGGCTGCACAGCTGCAATATTCAGTCATGTTTTGTGAAGGTCCCCTGCTCCTGCTGATTCCTTTCCTTCTCTGCTATTTCTTCCAATTCCCCCTCTTTCAGGGAAAGCAGCCAGCACTCATGTCAAATTCAGCAGCAGAACCATGCCTGGCTATTTCCTGCAGAGGGCCTTCCTCCTTGCACTCACCCACCTTTCTTCTGCTGACATCTCTTTCCTTCACCAGCCTGAGCAGAGGACATCTGGTTCACTGAACATGCCAACCCTTTGATTGTCTCAGGGATAATCCTGTGTCTTCCCTCAGCTAACCTCGGATTTGATAGAAGCAAGTTGTTTTTTCTAATTCTTAAAAACAAACTTTTTTATTTCACGATGAGTTTTTTGCACCTTCTACCAGTTAGACTTGATGGCAAGTGATGATCTATTCACATATACCATCAAATTTCTTTCCTTTTTACTATAGATGTCAAGACTGGCACAGGAAACTATTAAAGGCAGTTGCAAGACTTATTGACTTGCCATATCGCTAGAGAAATTTTCAAAGTTAATTTAAAATGTCTTTGGTGCTTGCTGAATTGTGCAAGTCTTCAACTTCTATGTGGTTGCGTTCAACCCAGTAAGTGACTAGTCTGCAAATGTAGTTAACAGCCTTTTGCTCCTAGGGACCTTAGGTACCAGGGCATTAGTTCCAGCGAGGGACTGCAAAGCCCAGTTCTGGGAGAAGACTTCAGAGAGCAAAGACAGGGAAAAGGGTTTCTTAAACGTGAAGAACTGCAGACAGCCACAACGTGCTGAGGGCCCTGAAATAGGCATGCCTGAAATCTTCTCCATCTTGTCTGAACAGGCGCATGCCTAAGATTCGAGGTTTTAAAGTTTTGACTAGATTTAGGAATGTAGGTCAGTCCTGTAATGTTCTTTTTGACCTGTACTCCAAATAGCACTGATCTTGCTTCACATGCCCTCGTGGTGAGGGCACTCTCCCAGGAGGGAAAGACTGGGGCTCAGGTCCTTCCTTTGCCAGACAAGCTCAAATGCAACTCTTTTGCTTTCCAGAAACTTTGCAATTATAGTGGCTCAAAAAGAGCTCATTAGTCCTCAGCCCTCAGCACCAGGCTTGCTGCCCTGAGGTCAAGCACAGCTCACCCAGTGCATTTTGCTGACGGGGGATGAGTTCTAACACTTGTTAAACGCTCTGCTAAACTGGGTTCATAAAGAAAAGAGACCAACAACCACCTCATGGCTCTGTAAGAACCATTATATCTGAGGTGTCAGGATTGTGTGACTGTAGAGCCAAAATATATTTCTATGGTAAGAAGAAAGATCCAAAGTAATTATGAAACATAATATACCAATAATATTTGGATAAGTTCAATCTAAAATACTGCTCTGTCCTTATGTTAGGCTGATTGGAGCCTCTGATTCCAGCCACGAAGAGAGGGCTTATTTCAGTGAACATTTAGCCAGAATCAGAAACCTCCCTGAGAAAAAGTGTGCAGGCCAAGAGTCGGGGGGAAGTTGCGGGCTGGCTAAAGCCCTATCACACTAATAAGGCAAAGCATGTTTTTCTTTAGTTTCAATTTAACTTCAGAGTTACAGCAGTTTACTGTTCTGCGGTACAATATTTTTCCCCTTAGTCTCACAGTCAGATTAATTTCTGAACAGCAGTGCAATGAAACTTTTGATTTAAGAGATTTGCTGAGGAAATATAGATTGAAACTCAAGGTTTAGCCAGTACATAAATCAAAGGTGGGATCACTTCAAAGATTCCTTCATCTACTTGGCACAGACTTGGTTCATTTAAAACCTCCTTTCTCATAATTGTGCCCTTATTAAGATTTGAACTTTTATAAAATGAGGAATGAGGTCTTACAGAATTTTCTGTAATCACTTCCCCTGAAAATAAAAGTCTACAGAGAAGCAGTGAACATGGGAGAGAACAGGTCATCTCCTGGCTATCATGGCTACTGATTTTATGGGGTCCTGTCGTAGAAGTAAAGCTCTGCAGTAAAGTTGCTTCCTGGCTCTGCCATAGATTTCCTGTGTGAGACCAATTCAGTTAATCTCTTAGGGCAAAAGTCATCCCATCACAACTCAGAACCTTAGCTGAAGTGGTGAGATTAGGAGCTCATTTACCCTATGGTGTCTTTTTCATTTAAGCAAATGTAGCAAACCCTACCTGGTTTAGTCATCAATAGAGGACTCTATTAAATTATGTACTTTAAAGAAGTGCCCTTAATTTTAACATTTATAAGTATGACATTTAAGCATTTATGTTGCCTATTTCTAAACTAGGAATGTTCCTTTCTTCCCACCCCCCACCTTTCTTTTCAATTTAGCCTTTAATCCTTCCGAGAAACCCATCTGTACTGGGTTTTATGAATTTTCAGTGTCCCCTTCCCATAGGGCTCAACATACCTACACAAAGTAATTGAAAGCCCTTTGGAGCAGTTTCCAACTGCCGTAAGGAAGGAGACTGTAGAAGAAAAGTGTCAGATATGACAAGTATCTTGCGGTTATGCCTGAGTGCTTGCACGTACTTAATTGGAAGAACTAGAGAGTGTCAAAGGCCAAAGACCTTAAATAACATTCATGTGTTTCCTTAGCCTGGTGAGAGCCTTTCCATCCCTGTAGGTGGTACCTAGCATGTCTGTGGCCAGCAGCAGGGCTGTGCTGCTGCTTGACTTTATGTGGTTCTCCAGCTTGGCTTAGCATCCTCAGTCAGGCACTCGAGGCAGCTGTGGCATCTGGCCTATGCCAAAGAAGGCAACAAGGACAAGAAAGAGCAGAAAACAGTGTCCAAAAGAGAACAGGAGAAACAAGGGAAAGGAGATTGCTTGAGAATTAACCAGAGAAAACATTTGCAATGAATTTCATGTAGAGATGCCAGCATTCCAGCTTCGTAACAGGACTCTGTGATGAACCAGAATCAAAGGTTAGGCAGATTGAAATACATGAAGGAAGATGTAAATAAACCTTGACACTAACTTACAGCCACAAAAATAATTTTCTGTGATTTGACCAAGCCTTTAGTCTGAACTGGTAGGACGGTGCAGGATCAGCAGCTGGTAACTTGTGACTGGTAACAGATGCAGCCTGGGATTTGCCGACTAGGGGGTGGTCTTCACTTAAGCCAGAATTCTGCTTACGAAGTTCAGATAATTTCAGTTCAATATAAATTACAAAAAATGTTTGGCTAACTCAAGAGAAATTTTTAGTGAATGACCAGAAAAGCCTAAGGATTCCCAAGCCTTAATTCCAAGGGTACTAAAACAAAAAAAAAGTGAAAAAAAGCCACATAAAATGATGACATTACATATGTAAACAATGTGTGCAGAAAAGGGTCTTTAAATAAATGGATTTTGATAAATATTTAACTGAATGAAGTGCTATAAACTCTATGAAAGTTGTATAAATAAGTTGAGATGAAAGTCCTTTGCAACGCAATGAATCATTTAAAAAAAGGTTTTGATATACAGAAGCAATGTATGCTCACATCATTAATTTTTCATACCTAACACTAACAAAGCACACACTATTGCAAATACAGTGAGATCTATCTAAGGACTCAGTAATTTAAAATTTTGACATAGTCTCTATCCATTCCTAGTCGGGTTCAACCCTCTACAGGGCTGTAGCAGTTTACTGTGCTGTTATTTCTTGTTAAGTCATGCTTTGGTGGCTGCTGTGATTTACTGACTCCTACAGATTTTACGCTCCTCATCCTCACTAGCTCACGGGTCATCACTGACCCAACTGCAAGCAACAGGGTCGTAGGGAAACCCTGCAGATCCTGTTAGGGACTTGCTATAGCCGATTCCTATAAACTGGAAGATGAGAACAGCCTTAGCCCCTTCACAGATGATGGATGCAGATTAGCAGATCTAAACAATTAGTTAGGGTGAGGGAATGAGCCCTTAGACAATTAGAGCAGTTAAGCATCCTGCTGACAGCTGTGGTGACAGCAGACGGTAAAACTACCCTTGATGAAATGAGAAAACTCTCTGCCTTTTTGATTTACAGGCAAGTTTACTAACAGGCTTTAAGGTGTTTAACTACAGTGGCCACAAACCAGGCACTAATATCCTTCTATGTGCACCCAACAAGGTGGGACAGTGAGCGCAAGCTGACAGTGCCCATCTCTGGCCATGTCTGTCAGCTGTGGTTGTTCGAAAGAAGGCAAACCTGTCAGGCAAAAGGAGGCAAACTGACTGCCTGAGCTGTGACCAGTGCAAAGAAAAGAAGAGGTTTAATGCTTTAAGGTATGTGAGGATCAGAGATGTTTTGTACTCCCTCCCATTCATATTTTTACGTTAAAACTTGCCACTTGCAAGCTTTGGTTTCAAGTCGCACAACAGCTGTTTGGTGAATGTGGGTTTTGTATCCATTAAGAACAAATGATCCCTTGTTTTTAACCCTTTGATTTGGGGTGTTTGTATATCCAGATGTGCACTGTTCCCTTTCCACTCCCATTATGCTACTGTTACCCAGGAGAGACATTTCAAATATTTGTGGTCAGTTCCCTGGAATTCGCTTTAAACACCAACAAAAATTAATTTGTACAAATTCTAATGGCTTTTGTGTATGGGTTTTGTCTCAGAGTTGTTTTCTGGAACTGGGGGAGGGAGGGGATGTTTTAAATGACCGTGCCAAGCTGAGAGGCAGATGTGAGTTTTCTTTGATCCAGGAGAGGATGCATTGTTGAATGCTTCAGAGTCTTTAGACAACACTTGTCTATGATATCAAGGAGAAAAATGTATGTCATGATACATTTTTTCTCACTTCGATGTTAGAATCACTGGGTACTAAAAACTGTATTTAAAGGTACTGCATAGCTACACAAAGCATCTGGAAAACCAGGTAATCACCGCCAATTATTAAGGTGTGATACTAGAACCTTGGTGTTAAAAGAATCAATGAAAATTCTTACGTCAGGTGGGAGGAGAAATAGATGGTATAACTTTTAATTCAATTAACACTCTAAATATTGTCCTAATGGGTTAGTACAGCACAGTATCATTCATTTCCGCAACAATAGCTAGCAACAATGTGACTTATCATTAGAGATGTGCAATATTCACCTGGTTTTAGGTTTTATTGTAAATGTGAACCTCAGCTGGTGTTTGATGATGTTCACTGAGACATGAAGCAGAGCTCTATTTTGTGCATGTCATGCCTGATTTATGGTTTCAAGTGAACCTTTAATTGTGTTTTACTTTGGCTTCATTTACCTGTAACACTACTAAAAAAGTGCCCTGGGTGCAGATCTACACTAGACAAACCTGGTCCACTTCAGCGGATGAAAATCCACTTCCATTAACATAACTAGGGTATCCTGAGACGTTCTGCAGGAGTTCTAGATCTATTTAATTAATTGTCAGTTAACCAATATTTTTTAAAATGCCTCAGGCTTTAATTTCAGTAGATCTTCCCCAGATTTAATGGTAGCCATCACCGAGTTAAATTCTGAATTTAGGGAGAGATTTCATTGTGTAAGACTCTCAGCATTCAGATCAGAAATAGACTCTATTTATCTTTTTATTGGTAATTTTTTTTTTTTAGGCAAGCTACCTGAATAATAGATATACGTGCATGGGGAAAAGCCTGTCTACACAGTACGGGCATGTTTTTACCTTCCCCTGAAAGATGTAAGTAAGTTTCATTACATGGTTCTATACCAAAAAACTGTGGAAATAAGTGAAGATGTAGAAAAAAGTGTTTTCACTTCACATGGGAACAACTGAGAATGGTTAAGAACTGTAAGTGAGAGACTATCAACAATGCAATATTGTTATGACAGGCAGAAGGTAATAATGAGGTTAACTATTCACTTATATGATTTTAGTGGTAATTTACTAATGAGCAAATGTTGAATAAAAGTACAATATTCATCAGAACATAGTAGGTCTGAAAATACGTTGGTTCAGAGTCTCCATACTGTGTGTGACATACCAACTTCTGAAATTTGGGATCTTTCTCAGGCTAAAACAATGCAGTGCTTGGCTTGCCCTTCTTCCTATTTCTGTGTCTGCTAGGGGTACAGTTAGCAATTTAGCACTTATTGCCGGCACTTTACAGAGTCTCTTTCTGTGATGGTCTCTGTGGACAGGTAAGTTCTTCCACTCAGTAGGACAGTCTCTCACAGTATGGAAAGGATTGCCACCTGCAAGAAATACTCCTTGCAAGGCAAGTCAAGAGATGAGCTCTTTTGCCCAGTTAATTAATAAGGAGATAAGGAGACAACTCGCCTCCTTTTCATCTCAAAAGTGAGGATTAATTCCAGATTCAGATTTCAGATGAGGGGTTTAATTTAGTCCAGGAAACAAAGGAGAAAACAGATGTTTCCACATAAAATTAGCATTTTTATTACAGTATGATGTGTAAATATGTGCGCCCCGTAACTACCTAGGAGCATCGCAATAATAATTATCCAGTAAAGGTTTTCATTTGAAAAAGCTGAAAGTGCTTTAAAAAAATAACTTTACCAACTATTTTAGAAGACAGAACTGAGAGACCTTGACTTTCACATCACTAAGAGAAGTGGGGATAAAATATAAGTCTCCTGATCTGTATAATACTCTATTCTCTACTGTATATGGAAGTTCTGACAGAGATTAAATACTGTCCCAGCTATTCTATCCTGGACAGCAGATGACCCCATGCATGACACACAGGGATATACGGCAAGGGGTGTCACGTGAAAAGCAAGCAGCGAACATCATCTAATCTACTTTTTGAGCTGGGTTTTAGGGGGTTTGGTTTTGTTCTGCTTGTTTTTAAAGAAAGAAGATATGACCCAATACAAACACTTTGCCTGCCACCACACGTGCCCAGGTAGGACAGATTAAGTAGGAACTGGTGAGGACATGGTCAGGGAAATTTTGATCAGACAACAATCTGGAGGGTGAGGGAGAAAGCAGATTAGTGCAGGACATCTTGAGACCAACCCTGCTCATGTTTTTGCTGTTGTTCACCCTGCCAGGAAAGTCTTTCAGTTTGGTGCGTCAAAGCCAGCTGGAACAAAGGTTTTTGGAGAGCACAGCAAGATTCAGTGCAAGAAGATGGACAGTACCTGAAATACAACTCTTCCACAGGGTGCGGTGGATCTGGGCACGGGGGCCAACAGCAGATTTGCTGGTTCATAACGTTCACTGCATTAATAAACATTCATCATTTTTCCTTGTGCCTTCTCACAGACGTGTTTACTCCTTTTGTCTGAATACCTCAGCTGATACCAGGTCTTGGGCCTTACTTTCCATCTGATGGCTCCAGAGCACTGTCTTTCCCCATCTAACCATCAAGGGCAGAGGGGACATCTTCCTTCCCACCTTCGTTCTTTGTCACCCCTTTTATTCTGAGACTCTGTAAGGTGCTGGGAGGAGAACAGGACCAGGTTGTCTTCTGACAAGGTGCTGCCCAGCCTTAAACCAAGCCCAAATGCAATTGTTTTCCTTTCTCTCATATGTCATCATTGTGATTCTGGACTCCACTGTTGTGGAAAGCTCTTCGCTTTATTGTCCTTTTTAATTATGAAATCCTTTCCTCAGTAATTCACTGTGACTCAGTAACTGACTCCACATGGTTACGACGTGACTGTCCTGATTGAATTACTGGAAGAACAGAGCTGGCTGAGCCACATGCATGCAAACCATGGCGCAGCACGAGCTCCCTTCGGTGGGCGCCTCGCAGTCACCCAGGTGGGGACTGGAGCTCCTTCCACTCCTCAGACCCTTGCTGCCAGGAACAGCCAATTCCCCCACTTTGACCACCCCAGAGATGGCCCCCTCTGTGACCCTTCCCTTCGCTGAGGCACACAAACCTGTGGTGGCATCTGCTCCTGGGTCTGGCACGTCCAGGAGGTGTCGTGGGCCTGAGCTGAGCCAAAAGCAACATTAACACTGTGCGGATACGACACCAATACCCTGCAATTTGGGCCTGCCGTGGCACTGGACATGCACACACCCATCACTGGGTTGTGGTAGCTACCCACAAATGAATATGCAGGACAAGGCATGCAATGGCCACCCTGGCACGAAGGATGGGCTGGGAGGCGTGATAGTTCCACCACAGATCCACGTCCAGCTTCCTGGCTTCAAAGGAAAAAGGGGGTGATGTGCCTAGCAGGGATTCAAAAGCTGTGGGTGGTTTCCTTTAATTTAGGAAAGCATCTGATATAGTGTGTCACGACATATCACATTTATTTAATTCTTTTTCGTTTGGATATGATTACTGTCACGTGGAATGGAAACTGAGTGATGCACCATGAGCAAAAAAATATCAGAAGATGGTTTAAATCAGCTCGTACTGATTTAGGGCAATGAGAAGAAACATTCAGCATAGGTCCAAGCAAATTAGGATTATTTAACTTAATTGTGAGTATGAAGGAAGAGGTCAAATTGAGCAAGCCATTGACTGATAGTACATTGACAGAGGTAACTGCCTCCTTTAATTTGCCCCAGTGAACACTGGTGAGAACTCAAGGAATTACTTAATAAATATGATTTATTATGAGAGCACAGAAATTGATTTTAATAATTAAATATGTACATAATTTAGTTAAGGTGCATTTAACATGAGTTCTAGCAGTCTAAAGATACCACAGTGCTAGATGAAGGGAGAAGTTTTATAGGAGAAGAGCATGGGCACAATACATGGGCCATTACAGAAAAGATGCACAGATGGAAAGATGAACAGGAGCGGTGACTCTGCCTGATGAAGACTGAAAAAAAGAAAAAGAGAAAATTGAATAGCCAGAGACAATGATATTGCATGAGTGACATGCAGGGACATCCCAAAATAAGCATTCCATGCGCAAATTCAATTAAAAATACTTACTCTCCCTCTACATGTTTGAGATCTAAAGTGAGATGGAATACATTTTTTCATGATGTTTAGAAATTGAAGAAAGATTTTCTTTTTCATGATGTTTAGAAATTGAAGAAAGATTGTCTTTTGGTTTTGGTTTTGTTGTTGTTTTTGAATTCCATGAACTATTTTCATAGGGAACCTAAGACAAAGGGAGCAGTCACAAAAGTCTCCTGCAGCACAGGGACAGAACACAGTGCACAAAGTCATCTGCTCCACTCCAAAGGCTGTAAGCTTGCTTGTAGTTTGGGACTGAGCTGACTTATTTGGGGGGGCAGGGGGATAAACCCAAACCACATGCAAGCAGAAAAATGAAAAAGGCAGGGTGTGGTGGGGAGGGAGAGTGGGAACAGCTCGTGAACATGCCCGGAGATTCTAGTCGATGTTCAAACAAACCACAGTGGAAAATGAAGGTGCTGTGTCAATTATCTTCCAAAACTATATCAGTAGATTCTCTTGAGCGTTTGGCTTCTGTTCTTAGGTTGATCTCACCTCTCACTTTTTGTCTTACCTTGCTTTCAAAGAGAATCATTAGTATTGACGGAGATGGGGCATATGGCTCTGCATTTTGACAAGCAAGTCCTTTGCTGCCTGCAATGGGAAAGTACCAGTGGAGCAACATTTGGATATGTTATTGCTGGCTGCAGTCACGAAGATGAAAATGCCTGGTGAACGCATGCCTTAGGCTGCCACCACATGGTGAGAGCAGGGAATGAGGGCAAGTGAGCGGTTTATCTGCAATTTCCCTGGCATTGTGATGTTCCCACAGTTTTTACTGAAAGGAACTTATTTTCAGATCTAACTCGAGGGGAAAAAATTGTAGGGAAAGAAATTTTATTGGCTTTATTAGCTATAAACTAATTTCTCCCAGAACCTCCTTATGTCAATTCTTTGTTTTCTTTTTCGCATGGTGAGATCTTGTTATAGCAAAAAGTACTAAGGTAGAAACTACTTTGTAAAATGATTTTTCAGATTCATTTGCTTACCCTGCCCCAGTGTTATGGCTTTCATCTGCTGTCTAAGTCCCAGGTGTTGTTTCTTAGCCTATACGTAGATGCTAGAAAATAAAGGGTAATCTTCCACATTATTGCAATTTTTCCTTTGTAAATGTTGACACTGAGTAGCAAAAAGGAGATTGCTTTAAGACTCTAACATTTCATTTTTTAGTGTAGATTTTCTACAGAAATATTTTTATGAGAAAAACCCTGCTGTTGGGCCTCTATAAGTGTCATTTTAAAATAGTAAAAACGATTTTAAACCTTTTGGATATGAAGAATTTTTTCCTCTTGGTTGCAACTGCTGGGAGAGTGTTTAGGGACATAGGGTGGCTAAAGTTCAAACTGTAACAGTGCCCCAGTGCCTGGACTAAAATATGTGAGACATTTTAAAAGATTCATGAATTTCCGTGTCCTTTTAGTAGCTGATAACAGAAATTAACAACTTCATTTTACATGCAACCTTAAAAAAAATCTCCTACCATGGTTCCAAGCAAGTCACAGACCAACACTAGCAGGGTAG
>VYZQ01033808.1:48607-68229 GCA_013400655.1 Mystacornis crossleyi | reverse complement strand
ACAGACCAACACTAGCAGGGTAGAATTCTTTTTTTTTAATATATATTTTTTTGCATTAAGAACTTTATTTAATTGCCTTTTTTTTTTTGTTTGTTTACTTAAAGCAGTAGAAATGAAAATAATTCCAGGGGGAAAATTATTTAACTTAAAGTTACACCTGATCTTCATTAGTTTTAAAAGCTGTTCCTCAGATCATTTATACCAGTATAATTGTGGAGCAAATCTCCTTGATGAATGAATGAGAGGTGCTTCGGGACATATAACATGATATATTTTTGAGGAAAGGAGAGTAAATCATGCAATGCATCCACCACTTAAAATATTTAATATTAGACCTTTCATTATTGCAACATAATTGTTTATGAGTAATATTTTTTTTGTTAATATTACTTCCAAAAACATTCAAACATCTGATGGAAACATCTTCAACTGAAAGCATATTTCCATTCCCTTTTTTCTTTGTCAAATACACCACAAAATAATACCGTTACACACACAGATACAGATTTTTCCAAGCTCCCTCTCCAGCCTGTACCTATAAACAGTGATTTAAATAGGTTTCCCAGCACATACTCTTCTTATAGACCTTGAAGCCTCATTTGGAGTTTTAACAGAAACAACATGTGAATAAATATGTATTTGGGGAGTTTTAAAAGCCAAGCTCTGACCTGACGTGCAAGGAACTGTTGCTGGGAGCACACCCAGGCTCTTAGATCTCAGCGCTTTTCAGCTGCTCCCAGCAATGAGCTTGTCACACGCTAAAATCCACAGGGCAACCTCCACAGGAAAAATACTGGGAGGTGCATGTTTGACTTGAGGTGTTTCTAAATATTAAAAAACTGTCTTTTCTCTTTTGTTCTTTTCCCATAGTCTGCACTAGGTGCTGGCTGGAACTGTTTGCTATGAAAAATCCCAGGACCTAGCGGAAGTTTAAAATAAATAGATAAAAACATAGATAGTACCCCTGTGTACCTCAGCTTCAATATCGTCTTTTCAAAGCTCAGCAAAATAATAAACAAGTGAACGAAGACATAAAACCAGACTCAGGAACTTTCTTGTCTCATTTCAAACCAGAATAAAATTTTAGTAAGGAATTAAAATAATGACAGTCACGATGACTCCTTGCCCCCAGATCTCACAGTGTTCACATCAAGATGCCGTGTGCCTGCTGACTCCATAAAGCAGCTGAAGGAAAAAATAAAACACCTCCTCTCAAATGTAAGGGAAGAGGCATGGCTGCCCAAATGCTTGAACTGGTTTTCCCTTATATTAAAATGAAACATTGCTTTTCATCTTCTCCTTTTCAGAAAATTGAGAGAGCAGAAGTAACAAGAGCTCCAAAGGTAAAAAGAGCCACATCCACTTCTAACACACAGTGTTTGAACAGAATGTTCAAATGATGTATTAAATTAAAAACACAGAAGAAAACCTACAGAATCTTAAATGTTAAGGACCATAATGTACTTTCTCTTTGGAAGTGGGAGAAAAAACAGCTAGGCACACCCATGGCAAACACCAGGGAGGGACAGGGCTCCCAAACGTTACCCCCTTTCAGCTCTATCCTAAAGTACCTGAGTCTCTGAGTACCGCACAGCAGTGCCCATCTCTGGCAGCTATAAATGCTCAGCATGCTTTTGGCAGCAGGAAATATGCTTTAACCCCTTCCACAGCTATGATTTCACAGCCCCAGCAGCAAAGCCCAGTGGCTAAGTAGCTAATGCTGCAGTCAGGCTCTTCAGAGAGCAGGGAGGTGTCAGCAGAGAAGGCAATGGGTCTCGGAGGGTCTGCAGTGCCCAAAATGTTGAAAGGCACATCCCACTTCCCCCCTGCCTCAGGACACCAGGTGCTGATGGCAGGCTCTGTGCACCTGAGGGGTTTTCTACCTTAAGATGATCTAGGGCTGTTCAAAGCAAACCCCAAAGGGGGTCTGTTACCCTCATGGTTCCTTACCATAACACAACTAATCCCTCACAAACTCATTACCTTGCTTTTAGTGCTCAAAGAATAAGAAAAGGGGATTTCCAGAAACTGGAAATAAATGTGAAATATTGCTACGTCACATGATGAATTTCATTCCTGATGAGGAAGCCTACCTACTGCAATTTACCTTCTGTCTGGGACACATTATCTCTGCACAGAGGAGCAGCCCAAAACTTAAGCAGTTCTTAAAATTTCCAAAAAAACTGATTAAGAGTGAGTTAAGGAGTTTATAGGTCTTGTGGGACTTTACTACATATGGCTGAATTTTAAGTTCATAGTGACCTCAAGACAGAAAGTTCAGCTGCATTTCAGATCTTTTAAAATAATTTTGATTTCCACCCTTTCTTTAACAACAATCTTAAAATAATGAGATTTAAAAGTACATTCTGCATTAGCACTTTCCATACCCATCTCTAAGCAGTACATGTTATACATCTAGCACTGGACACACCAGATTTATTGTTTTGCTGTTTTCCTTCTAAAAAATCACATCGGTTTAAATTGTTTGTCTCACTGAAAAAAAAAAACAAAGTAGAAAACGTTGGCTTGATTAAGCAAAACTGCAATTCAAGTACCATTTCAACAGTCCACCATCCTCCCTTCCCCTGCTTTCCTTGAGAAACCTCTTCTTTTAAACTATCCCTCATGAGTATCAGACTTCTGCAGGATTTTGGGGTGGAAAAGAGGAAAAATTTTGTCCAACTTCTATTTGCAAATCAGTGGAAGTCTGATTGCTAGTTTGCTAAAAATTAAAGTAGACTTTATAAGGATTTTTTTAAATGTTTTTTTTCATATTCTTCAGTGTATATTTTGTCCAGTCAGTCTCACCTCTACTACACAATACAGATACAGTTGTGATATTATCTGATGACAGACATGCATTGAAATGCCACCAAAAAAAAAAAAAAATTAGGAAGAGATCTTTCCAAAAATTTTTTGTATAATCATATAAGATATCTGAGCTTTGAAGCTGGATGCATATATTAAAAAAAAAAAAAAAGGCAAGCAGAAAAGTTAAGAAGATGTTTAAAATAAATTTGCCCTAGATATCAACACAAAAATGAGGTCTTAACTAAACAGAACTCCTCTGTCCCAAAAGAACTCTGAATTCAGCTTAAGGTTTATTACTGTCAGCTTCCTGTCCAGGGATTTACAAAACCAGCTCTACTTGTTTATATGGTAAGCAGCATTTGAAAGTAACAAAAGTGAGCTGTATTAGTCTTATTTTTTTTCTTTTTTCTTGCCTTAGATGTGAAGTTGCATATCTTACACTTGCAGTGTTGGGTTTGATGAAGTGTGAGCTGTGAACTGCTGTGTGAAACTATTTCATGCTTGTTTCTTGGACTCCTTCAGGTTCCACCAGTGTTAATTTATGAAACCACATCTCTCATGTGATCAAGCATTAAAAAACACTCTAATTTTAATGGTAAAATAAATTTTGCATTTAAATGACAAATTTTGACCCATAATCTTTGTATAGGATTCGAGCCCAGCTTTTTGTGTTTGAAGCCAGTTTAAAATTTCAAAGGTGCAGGCATTGTCCATGAGGCGCTCTGGGCTGGCTGCTCTGCAGCCCCCCACACACCAGCACCACCACCACTTCTGTTGAAGATTTGTACAGATGCCTCGAGGCATCTTTCAGCAACAGTATCAGATTTGCTTATAGTGCTGAAGCAAATGTTTTCATGGTCTGTCACCTTGATTTTATTAAAGGTGTTGGGCCAAGCTATTATCCAGTGCTGGAAAAGTCCCCTATAGAAGCTTTATAATAGCCTGGGAATTTAGAACGGTCAAGCATTTTGAGCCCATAATAAACTTTTTTCTGCATGGCACAAGGTAGAGCATTTTCACAATTAGTCTAAACCAGAAAAAAGCTCTGCAGGTACTTCAGGCTCTAGACTTTTAAAATCTGTGCCTCCGTGCATCAGATTCACCACTGCTTTTCACAGAGATTTGATTTTTTTTTCCCCAGGATTTTTTTTTCTCCTGCTGAAGAAAGGACCCTGCTGAAATTTCCAGATAACTGTGTCCCTAGCTTAAATGCATGGTATCATCAAAGCAATATTTTTATAAACAGCTTGAATAATTATTGCTTTAAAGAGAACAATTTGAGCTTATTCTATAGGTTCAATATGCAGTTGTTGTTTTGGTTTTGCTTTGCTTTAGCCACAGTAATATAAATAAGAATAACTTGAGATCAAAGATTTCCTCAGAGCTGTAGGAAACATAATGTGTGTGCAGGTGCTGTGCCGTGCCCTGCTCTGGAATCTGGGCACTTTGTTGAAAGGAGGCCGGGGTGGTGTTTTCCAAAGGGCACAGATCATCTTCATGAGAAACAGGGATTTTTACTGGGGCAAATTCTGAGGTGCTGAGTTAAACGCAATGTTTCATTAAAACTGAGACGTTCTTGTGTACCAACATAAAGAGTTCAGTTGTCTGCTGTTTATACAAAAAAAGGCAAAGCAAATGTGTGCAATGGGACCCACATGCAAAACAGAGGGATTGTGTGTGGTCCGAGTGGACTTTTTTTGTCATCCTGTTTGGGAACCAGTTCAGGATCTGTTTCTGTTGGCAGTTTCCTCCTGTTGTGAATATATTAGTGCATTTCTCAAGGCCTCTGTGCAGCTGAAAGGCTAGTAACTTAAGCCTGGAGTATGACAGACAATCATCTTCCATCAGTTCAGACATGGGTGATGGGATGAAAAAGAAGAGATTACATCTCTGAAAACAAAGGAGCTAATGCAGGCCAAGACCAGCCACTAGGCTGTAATCTCTGTTTTACCATAAATGTACAAAAATGTCTTATCTCTGGTTTTACAAAGTCATGTGAGAGCGGTCGCAGCTCTTGGGTGCACCAGCCAGCTCTACGTAGTGGCTCAGAAAAATGACAAGACTGAAAGAAACAGTTTAGGGAATAAAAAAACACACCTCATAAAATTTCAGATACCCAAAAAAAAAAAAAATCTCCAAGTATTGTTGCTTAATGAGTTATTTTAAACATTTCATTTCACATTAAAAGGAGATTTATGCAAGATGTGAGACTTGAAAAAACCCGGCCAGTAGAAACACACAGCATTGCATTGAAATTCCTCATTTGCCACCCATGCCAGTGGATTATGAAGGCTTAAGATTTACACTAATTCTTAAACGGACAAAAGTCAAGCACCAGTTCCTTAATGCAAACCGCATTGCGATGTAAATGTGCCACAAACCTCTCCCACAGTTCACATCTGCAAATATTATTTCATACCAAGAGGGGGAAAGAAAGCAACTCATACTGAATTTCCACCAAGGAAGAGGTTGCTCTGTGTATTTCTTCTCTGAGCAGTTCACTCAGCATCCGAGGGTTTGGAGGAATCATTTCCTGGAAAATTGGTGGATGATATCTAACGGGTGCACAGTGAGTGCTGTCCCAAGCAACACCTTCCCTGTCTCTTGCTAGATGTCACCCCTCTGATTTTCCTCATCCTTTTTTTTTTCCCCTTTTCTTTTCTTTCCAGATTTCCAGATCCAGGACTGAAAATGAAGCGTAAATCTTACTGCCTAATAACCACGGCAGTTACTTCAATAAAATGTTACTTAAAAGTCAATGGACTGCACATGTTAAAGACATTAGAGCTGTTAACAGACCATTGTAAAGTAAGCAGAATCTTTAATAACCTGCATGTAACGCGCAACCCCGCGATTTTTGGCGCAGGGCAGACTGTGAGCCCGGCCTCTCCGCGCCAGAGCTCCCAGCAGAAACCGCTCCTGCATTCTTCACTCATATGGCAAAACAGGCAAAAGGTGCTAAACATAGAACCCCGTGGGACAGCTCTGAGTACAGCCAAAATCCCGTACTTCCCCAAGATGAAGTGGAGGACTGGGATGACTGGAGGGTTCCTTTAGTTCAAGGGGCAGTAGAAAGTCTCTGACCCTCTTGTAGAGCTCAGCCTTGAGCACAGATATGGGAAGAGGAGCACTGCTCCAGCCTGAAGGCAACATAATCCTGACACTGCAGTGTTTTGTACATGCTCTTTGGGGGAAATCTTGCCCAGGAAGTGATCTGGGGCTGATAGCATCAAAATCCAGCCAAGACCATGGAGGAAGACAGCTGCTGCTTCTTTCCTGCTCCTGCTCCACTTCCATTCTCTCCACACCAGTGGAAGGTACTGTTAAAGATTGGCAGAGGAAACACTCCTTGTATTTGCAGTGTCCCTGCCTTTGAAGCCTTCTGTCCAGCAGGGAAAGTATGTGCTCACAGATCAGCTAAGCATTGCATGTGCAACATCTTCACTGTTTTCTCTGTCTTCTTCCATTTTTTTAACTTTGGTCAAAGGCTCTTCACACCCCTCACACCTCCAAAAAAAGACTGAATCTGGAAAAAATAGCAAACAATTGAAATTTAAATTTTTTTTTTAAATGTGCTAAGTGGAAACATTTATAAATAAGCTGGAGGAGGATTTATGCATCAGTCTGCTACAATTGGCATGTGTGAGCATGAGGCATGCAGCCAAATTTACACACGCTAGAATAGCTGCCTCCCTCTATCTCCCCGTGTGCACATACAAGCATCCTCATACCAGTATAGGATGGATGTAATGATCTCATAATTTACACCAGCACCTTTCTTGGCCCTTTCCAGATGCACATCAGCATTATCAAAATGTGGAAATTAAGTAAAGTACCTAAGCTGCCCTTTTCATAAACCTTTGAAGGATGAGACAAGTGTTTTGGTTTTCCTTTCAAACGAGTTCCCAGTTATCATGACTGCTGGTTTTAGCACACAGAAATAAGAGATATAAATATGAGAGACCTGTTGGGACACCTCAGCAGTACAGAGTGTCTCCAACAAATTACTTTGCTCGCTGTCATCTCTCATTCAAGTACTACCCAAGCAGGAGCTCCATAATTTTTTTCTAAGACTACATCTGTAGATTTCATAGATGGGAAACTGCCCTTTTTTTCCATCTCAAGGCTTCCAAGTCAAGTTTTGGGCCCTTGTTACTCCTGCAGGCCTGTAGCGTCCACCCAGTTCCATTATCATTTTGTCACATCTTCCAAACTACCTTGCCCAATCCTGTAGTTGAGTTGTATGCACAGGTGACCTATCAACGTGTCTCAATATTACTCCAATTTCTTTTGCTGCTCTCCTCTGATGTCTTTCAATATGCAGCACATGTGTTTGATGGGAGACCTTAAAATGCACACAACAGATCAGGGTAGAATTCCAGGGAGAATATAAGATCTTTCTGTATATAAAATACGAGACCGATTTTCACATGACCCAAATTTGCTGCCCAGCTATGCTGGAAGTGCCATTTTAATTAGTTCATTCTCAAGTTTTTTCAGCCAGCATGTGTGTGTCTGAGGAGCTAAGGCAGTCCTCACGCGTCGTTTTTGGCTTCTCCTTTAGCTGTATCTAGCACAGCCCCCACGTCAGGGGTCTTGGGACAAGCCATGTTCCTGGCAACCTCCTCACACACACCACAACTGCATCCAGCCCTGTGTAGTATTAACACTTTCCAGGTTTCTCCCTTTCCAGATGATGTTGTTTTAAAGCAAATCACTGTAAATATTTTTGAATTCTTTCATGAATATTTTGAAAGCTGTCTCTCCCATCCCAGGCAATTCTGAACTAATTTTGAGGCAAGGTTTTATAAAACCCTGCATCAAATGTTCGAGCATTTATTATTTGTTATTTATTTTGCCAAATGTCTCAAATGCATCTATAGGCGACAGGCCAGTGCTCTGATGTATAAGCCAAATACCATAAAGCTGTCTCCATGCAATTTAGAGAACTCTTTGATTATGCATGCTTTGGCTATATTTTTTACTAAATAATGATCTGGGTAGTTAAATTGCTCTAAAAGGTTCAGTATTTGTTGGTTTTAAGTACCTCAAGAGTCAATCCAGTAATTTTTCATGCTTACTTCTCCAGGCTCTGTGATCTGTAAGTGATGATTACTGATTTCTTTCTCTTTCTCCTGTCCTTCATCTCCCTCAAAGGCTCTTCTTTGCCTTGGTTTTCATAAAAACACACCCGTAAAAAGCCACATGGGACAGCTGAAAGCTTTAACAATTTTTGATCTTCTCAAAAGACTAGACTTCATGCCCTTGTGTATTTGTCTTTGTGCATATGATGTGTGTGTATACATATATTTATGAATATCTAAGAATAATAACACTCTAGTTCTGACTGAGGCCTCTGGGTCCTATAAGACAAAGAGTAAAACAATAATTTATAATAACTCATCAATAGTATGCCATGGATGGCATCAATAATTCTGAAAAATAATGCCTGATTTTGGTTTTTGCCACATTTTGACTGTCTTTCATTAAAAATTTTCTAATCCAGTTATGTAAGTTTAGATTTACAAAGGAATATGGGAGAAACTTTTCTTCTATTAAAGCCTGCCTTACTAAAAGCTTGCATTTCATGTAGATTAATTAAAGAGCACTAATCACTACATGGAAAACAAATTATATTGCTTTAAATTTTTTAGTTGCATTCACTTTCTGATGCACAAAGTCACCTTATTTCCCACAGCATCTTATCAGCGTGGGATGTTTTCATGTCGTACATATACTGTAAAGAAAATACTGGAACCATATCTCTGTTTAAAATCCCAAGGAACAACACATAGTAGTACAGCCAATATTGTAGTATCTCAGATTTTGTTGAACATACTGTAATCATCTCTGAACCAAACCACACTTTGTAGCAAAAAATGTGTAGAAAGCCCCAAAATCCCTTCAAAGGCATGCAAAAGTGAAACAATATGAATATTTGACACAATAGCAATGAACAGCTGAGAGTCCAAAACAAAGGGATGCAACAATAGGAAGATTATCAGGCCATTTCAAGAGTATTTTTCTCAAGAGCGTTAATGTGCACTTGCATGAGCAACGCATAGCTGAAGGCAGCAAAAAAATCCCTGATCTTGCTACTAATCCACTTGTGTCAGATCCTTTCCCTTGAAAAAGTATAAGTGGCCTCTACCATCTTGCTAGAAATTTCAAGTGTTTTCTGTAGCTTGAACTGAGGCAGACATGAAAAGTTTCCCGTGAAACTGATTTGCAACAGCTCCTGCTCCATAGGCTCAAAAGCAAAGTGTTCTTTTGATGCTGTTGCACCTCTCTGTGGTCTCATGATTGTACAAGCTTTTCCTATGTAACCCTACATAACTCTTCCCAGAGGAGTTTCCCGAGAAAGTGATGTCTACCTTCCAAAATGCCAGGATGGCCCATACTTTGCAGCATTTCATTTTATGCCTATGAGAAGTACTCCATAGCATATTCAGGAAATTCTACAGTCCCATCCAAGGCGTTGATCTAACCATGAAGTGAACACAATTGGATGGTGCCTGTTTATCACATTAGTCCACGAAAAGTATTTTCAGGTTTACCTTCAAACACTGCTGTGAAAGTGGGTGGCATAAAACACGGTGCACAAGAAAAGGAGAAGGAGGGGGCTGAAAGGGAGAAGCCTGGACATGGTTTCAGCCATCTGGAGGTAAGAGCATCTGGTCAATCTCAACGAAATGTAGATTCTCTCCAAAACCATCAAAGTCTCTTTTTTGAGCCTCTTTCTGCCCAAGACATGCTTATAAATGGTAGTGAAGGGGATGAACTCAATAAAGTTCCTACTTCCCATCCATGCAAAATTAGTACAAACCACAGAGCAGAGTGAATGCCAGCTGCTTCCTTGGGTATTTAATATTACTTACTAATAAAAGGATTAAGTTTAATAGATTAGGGCAAAACTTTATAGGGGGATAATGACTGGCTTCCCCCAAGAACTGCCAGTCTAGCAGCCGCATGGGTTGTTCTGCTACACTGGAAGTAGACCCCGGCTTTCAGGAAAGAATTTTAATGTCTGTGCCCAGAGTGACCTCCCATGGGATCTACAACCATGTTCTTGGAGAACAGCTGAAGACCACCCACACGATTGGCTCTCCTGCTCATCTGGAGAAGTATTTGTGCAACCAACTGAGAGTGCTGGGAGGAGGCTTCAGCCTCCCTAAGGCAGCACCAAAGCATTTGGATGCCACCCACCTTTCAGGAGCACATAGCAGGGATTGCCCCGGAGTGCCAGCACGTGTCCCACGGGATGGCAGCATCCATATCACCCCTCAAAGCATGATGCCAGTGTCTCTGTGTGCCCAAAGAGCTGCACTAGCCTCTCACCCACAGGCCCTCACAATGCTGGGGCATCGACATCCTATCAGGCAGCCAAACGCCACTGCAAGCTCTCACTGAAGGAATAATACACAAACAACCACAGCCAGGAAATATTTCAACGCAAGAATGCTGTTACCTGTACAAATATCTTCTGCTTATCTGATGCCATGTTATCTCATGTAATATATTCCCTGTTTTGTCTATTGACTTATGTAAAAAAACTACAGAGACTTATCAACTTTCTGCAGTTATTATAAGAAAATTTAAAAGATTAATGGAACATTTTCTTGGCCAGTTCCGTGCTCACTAGTTGGCCATCTGCATAATTTTCTTGATCTCCACTGAGTTTGCAGCCTATGTGAAAGGACAAATATGTTTAATTTTGATGGTTTTATTTTTCTGTTCCGAGCAGTACTTCTCTCCAGACTGGGCTTTTTGCTTGGTTGGGACTTTATTTTTAGGGGGTTCATCTTAACTGCAACTGCTACTTAAATGTGGATCTCTGGGAAGTGTCTTGCACTCTTCAGGATAGTTGTTTGATTTTCCAGGAAAAGCCAAGAAACTGTTGGGTTTTTTCCCTTGGGCTATTGATTCATGAGAGTATGCCCCTTATTCAGCAGTTTTCATCCAGAATTTATTAATTTTCTTTTGAATGTCCAATAAGTCCCTCCATAATATTTTCTTAATTTTTGCTCATCTGTTCTATAGACTATTGCCTCCTCATTGCTTGCTCATTGAGATTTTTGAATCAACATTAAGTGGTCTTAAATACATATCCCAGTTGTACCTTCTACAGCACCTTTTTTTTTTTTCCCCTGTTACATTGCTCTATCATTCCACTATTTTGGATTGGGGTTTTTTTTTCCTGTCCTCCTTGTTTCTTAATAGCCTGCCATTTGCATTCTTTGGTTTTTCTGGTGATTTTGGTGATCTTTCAAAACCTCCTAATGCTTTTTCAAAGTAGAAAACACTTCCCATTTCTTTTGCATGTGGGACTCTGGTAAGGTTCTTCCTGGGACGGAAGTGTCACTCGTGGTTTATACCCCAATGACATGATAAGTTTTTTCCAGCAGGATAGCTCCAGACTTGATGGAAGTGTTTGGCCACTGAGATAACTTAATAAGGTCTCAAACTGCTACAATTTCCTATTCCCCACTCCCTGGCCCATTCTCTTTGCTGACACCACTGTAGCCCTAACAGATAGGGATGGACAGGACCCAGGTTTCTACAATGCAATCATTTATAGGAATTTATTACTGCCATTTGGAGAAGTGCAACAGCTGTCCCAAGGTAATCCTTGCTTGTCTGAGACCTGACCGATCAGCGCCATGCAATTTCTGCAGCCTGCTGGTTCTCCCAAGTCCCCTTATGGCCTCTGATTTGGTCTATAATTTTTAAATTTCTCTGTTGCATGTAGTAAAGTTAAAAGACTTAATAAATCTTCTGACAGCTCCTAAAAACACCAGCTTAGGCTCTGAACATTGAGGTATTTCATTTACTCATAAGTTTTCTGGCTCCTTTTCCATGCTTTCTTCTACACCCTTGTTAAACTAAGTTCCTTTAAAATGCCTCAGCTATAGAAATTCTTGCCTCTCCAGGCTCATACACAACTTTACATTGGTTGGGATAATTGGCAAGAGTTTTAACACATTCCTTATTTATAACTGCTAACAGTTTGTTAGGACAAATACCTAAAGCCTTTTTAAAAATCACTGATCTTTTAAATGATTTTTTGTAATGAATAATACCCTGCAAACAGGAGAGCATATTTCAGGCTTATGAAATACTTCTTCCTGTATCTTCTTCTCTCAGAGATTTTTTTACTACAGTGCGGTGGTGTAGAAAATATCTACCATAACCAATAAATGGCTGCAAATATTTCTGCTGGTGGGGCTTCTCCATCTGCCTGTTCATCACTCTCCTGGGGACTTTTGTATATATGGCACAGTTTGCACTGGCAAATGGGTAAAAGAAGATAAATGACTGCTTGGCTTCTCTCACATCTCTGGGCAAGGTAGGGACTCTGCCTGTGGAGGGAAGAACCACAAGCACTGCCAGGGATAGGGTCATGGGTATGTATGAAGGATTTAGCAGAGTTATGGGGGGACACCTCTGCTTGAAACATAGGGATGAACACCAGCAAGGGGAATAGGAAGGTGAGAGTGTGTGTTAAAACTGCAGAAGGAGTATATGGGTGCATTAGAAAGAATATATAGGAAACCGGGCTTTGTTATTTCTGCTGTCACAGAACTTTTTAATCTAAAGCAGAAAGGAACACAATAATGGGGTTAGCAAACAAAATCAATAAAAATATGGGTGACTATGGCCTTAGAATCACCAGCTACATCAGAGCATCACTACTTTCTCCATAGCTTTTCCTTTTTTGTTTTTTTAAGCTTTCCTTTTCTTTTGAAAGCCTAATCAGTTCAATCTTGGAGCTGCCTGGGGGGCAAAGCTCACATCTGAATACAAGACTCATACTTTTCTCAAATTAGTGAGTATTTGAATTCAGTCAAGACTCCGATTGAGCTCATCTCTAGAAAATACATCAAACAGCCCGTGGAAAACACAGTTCCCACACCTCATATTTTTTAACTGGTCTGTCAGCTGAGACTATTGGGTTTTTTCCTGTTACAATCTTACACCATATTGCTGAGTAGCAGATGGACAGTGGGTGTCAGAGTCTTCTCCCAAGTAGCAAGCAATAGAGCAAAATGACCTCAAGTTGTGCTGGGGATATTTAGGTTGGATACTAGAAAAATTTCTAGATTAAAAGCATTGCCAAGCATTAGAACAAGCTGCCCAGGAAGGTGGTGGAGTCACCGCATGTAAAGGACATGTGGGTGTGCCAGTGAGGCACATGGTTCTGTGGTAGATTTGGCAGTGCTGGGTTAATGGTTGGACTTGAAGATCTTCGAGGTCTTTAGCAACATAAACAACTCTACGATTCTATGACAAAAATCACCTAGTATTAATGTTAATTAAAGCATGAACATAGCATTTCAGCTACATTTTACATACTTACTGGAGTTTGAAGATCCTATTAATTATGATTACATCAAAACAGGAAGCAATTTAGGCTCATTAGGTAAGACTTATCCAATCTAATATCAAAGGAGACTAATAACTAAGGTTGCTTGGGTAAACAATACAGGAAGAAACAGAGAGGTCTAGGGACAAAACCATCTTAGGCCTTTGAGACCAAACACTCCCTGGAGCTACCTCTTCTCCTGGCAGATAACAAAGGGAGCCTAAATGAATACATCAGACTTAAACAACAAACCTTTGGCTAACTGAAGTTTGAAGAGATGAAGTCCTTTCGTTGGAAAAAAATTTAGGGAATTCTAAAAGGAGATGATAGCTCACAACAAAGGCGTAAATGATGGAAATGGTTGACAAGGTTAATATATATTTTGAACAAGATGCAACAGTTCATGTACCTCAAAGCATACAGACCTCTGGTGAATACATGAAGCCATTTTGTCGTGCCTCTAGAGTCAAGTATATGAAAAAATTCACCATGAGTTGAAAGATGCAAGCCATTATAGAAGTTACTGTTTTTCTTTTCCCTTGACTCTTTTCTTTTCCCTTTTTGTTTTCCTTTTTTATTTTTTAAACATTTTGTTTTTCTATTTCTTTTTGGTGTTTTTTTTCTATTTTTAAAAATTTTGTCTTTCTTATTTTCTTTCTTTTCACCCCTTTTTTCTTTTCTTTTTTTTCTCTTTCCCCTTGCTTTTTTTTTCTTTTACCAGCACTGAAAGGAGCACCAAATGCACATTCCTCTTAGCATTTCAATGAATTCTGTGGGGGATGAATAGCAAGCGTGTACATAACCACACACATATGTATGTATAAATTTACAAGCTACAATATCCAGACATCATGAGGCTCTGCTAATAATTTTCTCAACCTTGCCCAGACTGTAGCTACATTTATGATCTGGAGATTTATTGATTTTAGTTATTTTATACCTCCCATAATAGGAAACTACCCTCTGGACCATTGACCTATTCTTGTTATAAATATACTTGAGCTTGCTCTCATCATAACACTATCCCAGGCATCTAAGGTGTTGTTATGAGGTAGTGGTGTTACAAGGAAGGTAACCATAACAGAGTTCTAAAGAAAACAGTTTAACCCTTCCAAATGAGTTTTCTTTTGCACCCATTAGTTATTGGCACAGACTTTGCTCTGCCATGTATATCAGGGCCCTGATTCATCACAAGAGCTTCTAGATGCTTTGGTGGCACAAACAATGCATAACAAAAGTTGTAATTTATAACAACAATACAAACAGGACAAATGTGTGATGCCATTCAGCATCTTGCATCTGAGAGGCTTTGCTAAAGCTGCATGGCCCTAGGACCTCCAGTTTCCAATGACTCCACTTTCCAATGGCTTCCACAAAAAAGCAATTTGGAGCTCATCCTTTGCTTTGGCCAAACTGGTCCAGAGTCTGAGCCCTTAGAGGTGGCCAGTGCTCTCCTGCTTGGTTTGGTTAATAGTATACCCATAGAGAGCATCAGTACTTTCCATCTTCGAATGGCAACACCTCAAATACTTGCTGTTTTTTAGTATATGAAGCATAGTATATGAAGATAGTATATGAAGACCATAGCTTATGCTGTATCCTGTGCTGTACTGGGTCGAATGATGAAGCGTAAATAGTATCCTGTCCACAGTCCCGACAGGAACACCTCTGTGTCTGTGAGGAGCATGGCAACAGTGAGTGGCCAAGAATATCAAGGGCCCAGCAGTTTCCTGGTTATTCATATATAGTGCTGAAGATCAAGTTTTGGAGCAGTAGACAATTATAAATACCAAGTAATTTTCTGACTAGCCTATGTAAGAGGTGATGTTGGAAGGCTGCTATTTTCTGGCTGTGCTGAGAAGCTGACTGAAGCCCCATGTGATTGAAGTGGGAAATTTATCCTTTAGACCAATTGTATTTTTGTAACTGAGGCTAAAGGCCATGGCTAGGAGGGCCAGTGTGACCAGGTCAGTACCAGACATGCCTCAGAACCCAGCATGGAGCCTCTGACACAGCTGCAGCTGCTCAAGCACCAGCACCAGTGAGCTACAGGCTACCCAGGGGAAAATAATGAGTTAGGTACTGACATTCTTATGATACATTGATGTTATGGGCACTGTTTGAAGTATTTTCTTCTTCTCATAAGCTACATCCCAGTTTTACACGACTTTGAGCAACAGCTTTTCAGCCCTGTTAAAAGAGCTCTCACTGTTGGTACATAGTTAAGCTGTCAATATATATTCATCATGCTAATATCTTGTTGCTTCACCTTTCTAGATCTCTTCTGCAATAACACATAAAAATTAAACTTCTGTGCCATCAGAGTCAAAATGAGAACAACATCCAGAAGAAATGTAAAATAGCCCTGCAAAATGGGAGCATTCTCTATTTCTCTTCATAAATTTTTCCCCTTGCATTAAACAAAATAAGAAGGAATTCTTAGCAGTACAGTTTCAACATGTAAACAGAGAAGATTATAAGGATGGGGAAGAAAACACGTGGAATGTTTCAGGTAATGTTTTAGAAGTATAGTGACCCAGATTCTAGTCCTGCACAGAATGCAATAGTACAGTTGAGGGGTCACCGTTTGTAGCAGTGTGGAAGTTTGGAATTGTAAAAAATCAAATCCTTTGAGTTTACTGTGTTTTCTGCTATCTCTGTTTTCCACTGAGTGGCATTTATATATTTTCAGAAGCAAATTTAAATCTACCCAGCACCCTGCTGAGCACAAAGCATGGAAAGTCCATTCATGCACCACCAGACTCAAGCCCTCCCAAGACACTGTGATGCTGCTTCCAAGATATTTATGAAGAAGCTGTGTAGCCATTTAATTTATTTTAGGATGTGTTGGAATAGCAGAGGTAAAACAAATATTATCCTTGGCAGCTACACAGAATAGGGCATTATCATCATCCATGGATGGTATTATTCTTGTATTGATTCAATATATTTGTGGTTTAAAAATCTAGTATATAGGTCTAGGCTGAATTACCCAGGATAGTGATATTTGTAGGAAAGGGGAAAAAAACCCTTATGTTTTAGCAGATGAGAATATCAGGGAAGTCAGATGAGTACTACAGCAGATTCTGTCATGTTCTTAAGTGTAAAAAGCCAGAATAAAAATACAATTATGTATATGTGGAACTAGCAACCCCACTTCTTCCTTACGTAAGGTTAGATATAAGAATATATTTTAATTATATTAGCGTGAAATTTGAAAGTCTTAGTCCAAAATGGAAGTTAAGAGAACAAATAATTACATTAGTTCTTCCCTGAAAAATTTGCCTATATTTGGTATTATTGTTATTTCCAAATTGAGACCTTTGGAATTTCTGTAATGTTATTAAAACATATCCAGATCTTGAAAGATTGACGTTTTAGATTTATTTCATCATCCTTTGGGTTTTGTTTGAAATAACTTCTGATTGAGCCAATTACAGTATGCTAAATGGTTAAATATATTAAGAGCAGTAACTGAAATCTGACATTTCATTGTTTGCACTCTTCCAAAAATACATGAGCCATTTTTACTTGAAAAGTGAAAAGAGGGTTTGAGAACATGCTTTAAAAGAATACCATCCATTTATGTCTGGCTGAAAACAAGCTTATACCAGACACAATCTGAAAATAAATGTTACTGTGGGGCTTAAAGATTCTTGTGCTTATTTGTAGGATATTAAAAAAAAAAAAAAATCTGAAGAGTTTAAAATTATGTAGGGGACCCTTGCATAAAACTTCCCAGTGAGTTTGTGAGAAAATTTCCATAAAGCACTAAGCAAGAGAAAACAAGTCTATATTGATAATTTAAACATGAATAGAGAATGGCTGGCATCTCCCAATGGGTACATTGAGGGACGAAGATGCTGAGGTGTGAATATCAGGGTTACCTTAAGTGCAATGCGAGAGCATTAAGAACTGTGCCTTGGTATGATTAAACCAGGGTGGGAGGGAACCACGTCCTTGGTGGTCACAGTGTGTGGACCTGGACATGTTGCATGGTGTCCCCCAAGGGCTGCCTGCTCAGCTTCCCCACCAAAATTCCCCAGCTTTGTGTAGTTCTCCATCAAATGGAGGATGAACCTTTCTGTCTTTCCTCCCACCCCCATTTTAACAATCTTTTGAAAATCCATGCCCATATTTAACCTTTTGGATGCAATGCTGACATATTTTGTTGCCTTGCCAAAGGCAAAACCAACAGTGCCCATGGAGGAGCAGCAGAGGAAAAATCAGAACATTTTTTCCCCAGCTCTTATTTAGCCTGCATTCACCATGCTACTGTGAGCCTCCTACAGGTGTCCGTGGAGACCTTCCTAATTCAAACCTCAGCCATCTTTCTAGTTTCTGGTGGCTGCAAGGAAAGACAGAATACTTGAATCCCTATTTTGGATGCATATGCAAAAGCTTCTTAGTTATTACTCCTTTTGAGACCCATAATTTGTCTTAATCAAATGGTTTTGGGTATTTGATTGGAGGTTGGTGATTGTTTTAAACATTATAGTTGAAACAATTATTTTATATTTAAGCATATACATGAGATTTAAGCATACAGATGAGACAAAGCATGTTGTTCCCCTTGAACATGCTGAATCTCCTGAGTTTAGCAATTAATTTGGAGTTCAGTGCCAAAATAGGGAAGAACTGAGACAGCATACCTTGCAGGAGGTACCAACTTATCAGCTTTTCTTGCCAGATTTCCTGAGCCCATCTGATTGCATCTGAAACCAGTTACTGTTTAGTTAAAGAGTCCCAGGAAAATCAAGGGCAGCTGTACAGCTGGGATTCCCTTTGGCACACATCTCTGCTCTCACAGAGCATCCAGTAACCCAGTAACAGAGAGTAGACTCTCTCAGTAACGCTGGACCACGAGTGGCTTTATATCCAGATCTGTACTGCAGCTCAACAATACACGGCCCCAGTGTTATTTGGTAAAAATAACAGAAAGCTAAAAGGCAGAAAATAAATGATTAGCATGTTTCTAGTCTGTTTTGTGCACTTCTCAAGCCAGGCTGTGGATTTACTTCTGCTCTTTCAAGCAGTTTTTCTTGCACTGGACCCTCCTTTGCTAGTATCCCATGCAGCTGAAACTAGAATAGGTGAATAATTAAGTTGTAATGCAGAACTAGGACACTAGATGGTCTACAACTGGAGGTTCGCAGCCTAGGATAAGCAAATGGTGATTAGCGCAATGTAATCATCTATTCAAGAGCCCAGTTTCATTAAAGATGTGTTAGAGCACACATCCATGACCATCTGTTTCTATTTTGCCAGCTCACTTGATTGGCCATCACAAGCATTCCCATGTGTGCTGAAGCATTGTTGAGCAGGACATCTGGCAGTAACCAACACTGCTGTTAAAAAAAAACATGATAACAACAGAGGCATTAAAGCAAATATATGTACAATAATTTCATTGTTGAACCCTACCAAGGCAGGCCTGTATTCCAACAAAGTGAACACTGAAAATGGTCCTTTCCTAAATTTTTGCTTTACTAGGCATGCCAACACTTCAATAGGAAGATACTTCAGTGGAATGTCGGGGGTTTTTTTCCTTGGTCCTGGCTTTTGACATTGCTCAGAAGGCAATCAAAAAAAATTAAAGCATTTACAAGGGAATGAAAAGCATTAAAGCAAGTCTGAACTTTTGAATAATTTTCCTGTATTAAATAGAAAAGAACATATTCATGCCATATGTTGCTGGAACATAGAAAAACTGCATTCTAGAAATGGAACTGAAAAATCAAAACATCTGAAGCTTTATCTTGGCAAAATAAAGAACAAGTGTTGAAGGAACCTAATGATCTTTGGGAGTGAGAAAAGTTGCTCTCACTGAAAATGAATGGAATCCTTCCAACTTTACATTGAAGTAACTTCAAGCAGAATTTGACCGAAGTTTAGTCAGCAAGTAAACAAATGAATCTATTTACAGCTGCTTTTTGCCAAAGATATAAACTTCATGAATAAGCCACTGGTTTTCCTATTTATGCTTTTGAGGATAACTTTTAATGAATGATGAGGTATCTCATGTTGAAAAAAGCACACAGCTTAGAAAAAGCAGGATCTTCTCAGTCCTCCTATGTTTCTTGATTCCTGTGTCATTTTATTTTCTTTTTCTTCACATAGTTTAAGCCATTCCAGAATAGCCAAGCATCTACAAGAAGACAGGAGAAAAGATGGACAAGAGATATGTCTGTCCTTAGAAACTGAGCTATGTTTAACATCCTTAAGCAAACACAGCTGACATGCTCACAGTTTGTTTATGCATTTCAGCATTCACCACAGAAATCAAGCTAATGTGCATTGATCTCACTTCTTACATTGTAATATGTAACAAAAAGCTAAAATTCAAGATATGTGTGCACAGTCCTGACATCCCCAAACCATAGCACAGGGGCAAAGTAAATACTGCCAAAAAAGCGGCGCCTTTTTTTTTTTTTTTTTTTTTTTTTGA
>VYZQ01033808.1:8954-48601 GCA_013400655.1 Mystacornis crossleyi | reverse complement strand
TTTTTTTTTTTTTGTGAGGCAGCCATAGTATCTTTCAACAAGTTACTTAGAAGTGTAAATCCTGAGGCTGTAGGGCTAAGGGCCTGCCTCTATATGCTGACCAGCTTCATTGGACTATGATGTTTTACCAAAAATTTCTGTTATACAGGACTCAAGGAGATAGGAATTTTCTGCTTTTACATGTTGTTAAAATAAGGGCATGCAAGGTTTCCACCCTCTTTCTTCTGAAGAGTACAGGAAGAGTTTGAGCCCTGTCTTTCCCTGCCCTCAGTGCCTGAGGACGGTCTGTTTAATTTGCTAATAGTGGTGTAGTTTAGGATGCTGCTACCTGCTGGCAGCCAACCATGAGGAGGGTTTAGGGGAAGGAGAAGGGAAAAGAACCAAGATGCTTTTTGCTCATTAACTCACAGTGCTGGAAGAGACAGAACAGACTTCCCTTGTATTTACTGTCAGAGACTGTTATCTTAATCATACACATACACTGTTGCTGGTCCTCTCCACCATTAGCAAAATCCTTTCATTTCACACCAGATCAGTGGAGAGACCAGACTTTGCACAGGTGCCAGGCTAAGTTACTCTCTGTTCTCAGATATGCTGGTTCACATGGCTGGCTGTTTTTAAGGGGATACGTCCAAGCTGTGCTGGGAATCACTGCCAGATCTCTGTTGGTAGAGACTGGCTCACATCCCAACTGCCACTCCAGGGTAAGTGATGTGAGCCATTTTCTTCCCTGTGTTGCAGCTGATTTTTTGCAGAAGATGGTTTGGTTTGTTCCACAGTTGAGCCCCCAGAGCAAGCTACAGGTTATGCAGAAACACTGGAACTAAAAGAGTAAAAACAAAGCTGATGGAGTCGTCACACCCGGTTTGTACTACCCCCACTGCTTGGACCTGGCCCTTGTTACTACTTTTCAACCCCTGGCAGAAGGATTAGGCAGAGTTGCTTTTACTGGCAAGAGATAAGGTTCTAAGGGAACATTACCAATGCACGATGAAAAAAGATGGATGGTTGCATTAAAAATACAGTGGTCACAACATAACTCTTAATAACCTCAGTGAATGTGATCACATTTCCCCTATAACCACCTCTGCTGTCTGAGCATCTGTACCACTCATTCCTTACCCTGGTGCTTGAAGGCCCAAGTAGCTGGGATTATATCTGGCCTTTGCTGAGAACTGTAGTACGTGCATCTGCTCAGCTGATCACAGGTTGGAGCCACCACGTGAGTAGCCAGGAATATTTGCTTTAGAAACATTAATTTGCTGCTGAAGTAAATGGCTTTCCAAGGTATTCATTCCCAGACCGAATTCACATCAGCTGGAAATGCCAGGCTCTCTGACCTGTTGTTCTGAATGGAGTGTCCCTCCAACTCTTCTGGAAAGGCACAAACACAGGTAAACAGACACCCTTCTTCTCCTCCTTTGGATCTTCTGCATGGCTGAGGTTCCCACATAATTTCTAGTACTGAGTTCCCACATCTTTTTTAGTACTGAGTTTTCCATCAAGGCCCCTGGTCTTCCTGCAGCTGTAACAACAGTAGCAACTTAGTGGTAGATTCTGTCAGAAGGATTATGAAATTCATTGATAAATGTTCCTGTATGGTGTGTCAGATTTGAAATATAACTAAATGGGAAAAAATACTCCAAAAATTTTAAAAAAATGTGCAGTATGGTGCACCACTATTTGCTCATTTTTGTTTCCCAAGCAACCAGTTTTTGTTATATTCATATTTCTTTTGTCACGAGCTTGTTCAACCAGGTCTGGTGGTGGTTGACGGATCTGTTTTTATGACATTGCCAAGTCCAGAGTCAAGAGGTGTGAGGTGGGAGTTCCAGCACTGTGGTCTAATAAAGAGGGGGGAAATACATTCAGAAAGTGAATTTAGAAGTTTGAGAGAGTAATAAGAGTTTGACAGAGGCAGGGGGGAACTTTTTTTCCTTCTCCCTAAGCAACTTTCATTTACCATGCCCCTTGGGATGCCAAACAGCCCTAGCCAAGTGATTGTATCCTTTCTCTTTGTGACTAAGACTTTGGTGTTTTGCTATATTTGTGACCAGCAACTGTTGATTTAAAAAAAAAAAAAAAAAAAAGAAAAAAGACAAAAAGAAAATAAAAAATAATAAAACTACTAATTCGTTAATACATGGAATCTGCCTGTGCCTGCCACTGAAGTGGGAAGAAGGAATAGAGAGTATATCTCTGTATGAAGGAAGAACAGTAGCTTTGTCAGTATGTTGCCAGAGTAGAACCTATAGAAACTCTTAAATTCAACAGCACATTCAAGAAACTATGGGTTTTTTGCTTATGCATTTTTAGGCTTTTTAAAATGGTTGTAATGGGTTGGACCTGCGTGATTGACAAGTTTCTGAGCCAATCGCTTTTGTGGTGTTGCATACAAAAAGCCCAGGCAGGGTGGGAATTTCCTCTTTGTCCTTGGGCCCAAGGGCCAAGGGGTGCTCGAGGGTGGGGGGCCCCGAGGCCCGGATCTGGGCCAGGCNTTTCTTCACTTCAACAGATTTTTCTTTGGGTGGGACTGTTGGTTTGTGAAAACTCTGGCACAATAGAAGAAACCTCTTTTCCTAAAGCATAAGTAGACTTTTAAAAAGTACTACTCTGACCAAAATACCATGTTCTTGTTTTGTTTGCACTTGTGAAAGGTTTATGGTAAAGAAAAAGAACGCTGGGAAAGAAAAAGTGTTTTAAAGATTTGCTTTAATTTCTTATTAATCCTTTTTTCCATTTTGTTAATAATAAACTTCCTGTTATGTTACAGCTGTTTAAATGTGATCCTTGTTTTGCCCCGAAATTTCTTTATATTTTCCTCAGTGAATCCATATTCCACTTATACACATAATTAGATTTCGTGTGTTTGGCATTTAAAGCAGCATCAAACCATGGCAATGGTCAGATTTGGCTTAATCTGATACCACTGTCTTCAAAAACAACAGAAATAGTCCACTGGTGAGTTCCGCAAACCTTGCTCTTAATTGCCATCAAGAAGTGAAAATGCAACCCTAGGAGCGCAATGGGTCGTGTACAGAAGTTGAAATCAAGGATATCTGGAGTCCTAGTTTTTTGTTCAGAAAGTGCTTGGATGTAGTGGTGAGTCAGAGGCATTACAGCAGCAGGGCCTGGTATCATGCACACGTTAGAGATGCCAACCAATTCTCAGGGTAAACTGGGAATAACCAAGAATTCTTAGATGGGAAAGAGAGATCCAGGTCTCGGGAGCAGCTTGTATTTCACAGAATGAAAATGTACTTCTGGAAGTAGGCTGCTCGGTTTTTATTGCAGGCAGCTAAATAAAACAGTGGCAAAAGAAATAGAAGCGGCCACTCTTTGACTCTTGAATTTTTTCCTCAGCTGACTCTGCTCTGCATGAATGGCAGCAGCAATGTTTTGGTGGGTAACTGGGATCTCCAGGGACAGGAAGAAGGGGCCTACCAGAGGTTACAGCAGCTGGTGGTCACCAGGTCTCCCAGGATCCTGATTGCTTCCTTCCCAGTGGAACAGTTAGACACCTGCAGAGCTCTGCCCTCTTGCAGTTTTCTTTTTCCCCTTGACTTTCAGAGTTATGTGGTACATATGCTGGGCTTTTCAACTAGGTGAGGAGCTTTATTTACTCAGTGAGAAATCAGGGATGGTTGGAGACTTCAGTTCGTCATAAATCCACTCCTTGTGGGAGCAGCAGACACTAACACCCGGTTCGTCCCCCACTCACTGTATGAAAGACCATAGCTCCTGCTTTACTCACTGTCCACTGATTCAGATGTCTCCTTGGTGAAAATGGTTATGGCAATACAGGATTTCCACACAGGGAGGGAAGGCTAGTGGACAGGCTGGCAGATTCAACCCCTGCAGGTACGTATTGTCCAATTCTTGGGAGGGAGGTCTCCTACAGCAGGTTACTTCAGCTTTGTCTTCAACTGCAGGACAGATGGAGAATCCTGAAGAAGTGCTTTGGAGAAGCCAATTAGAGGTTTTTCCCTATTCCATCCTTCACATTAGATAAACTGACCGTAATATACTGCCTCCCACCCCTGGTTTCTTCTTAAACAAGTACAATCCAGATGAATAAAGTTTGGAACAGGTATTTGGATCAATATGGATTGCAGAGTCAAGCCCACTGTCTCACTTCCTTGATACATTGTCATGTGTTTTAAACCTAAAATGATCCTCAGAAGATTTACTGAACCATGCAGTCGGCGTCAGTAAACTTACTAAGTGAAAACCCTGAGAATTTAGAAAGAAAATAATCAAAATCTTCTTCAGAAAACTATTCTTCTAGGGCTGTGTTAAATTATGTTTGTGAATTGTCATTGAATTCAGTGAATTGTCATTGATATCAGTGGGGCTTTGGATGGGATGAAGAGACAAACACTACAAATTGTGCAAGCTGATACAATACATCAGAAAACACAATTCAGTCTGGTCCTCAGTTGTGCCAGCTGTGACTGGGGACATTACAGGACGTCCCCTGTCTCAGCTGCTTCTAAGTGTTCCCTGGGGGTCTGGGGAGTCATGTTGTTTACTACTGTCAGTGTTTCTACATAGGAGATGCATCAGAAACTGAGATTCCATTAGAAATCATTTATCCATGAGTCCTTTGAACTGAGTTGTTATTACCGTACCCTTCCTGCTTCAATTACGAAGCCCCTAAAAGAAAAGAAGCACTTTGTCACCTCCTCCAAGAGGCATATTCCCATCCAGCAAGCTGCTGCCAGTCTCAACACCTATCCCCATGTACAATGGGTGTTTTTTATAAATGCTGTCCACGTTATCTTTTGATAGCTACAGCCCTGCTTTGTGTACTGCAAATGCTTAAGTAAATATATTAACCTCAGATCTGTAACTTCACAAAGCCTCATTATAGTCTGTACGCTTCACGGAAACCTTACCCCGTAGTACTTAACATCTGTGATTCAGGGTGTCAAAGTGTTAATCGGCTGGCATGATCAAGATTAAACAAGTAGATTATTTTGATATTCTCCAGTAATATATTAAATGTGAAATCTGATCTGCTGGCCCTTGAGGTTCAAATCTCAGCACATGCAATTATGCAAGGAGTTCCCTGTAAAAGTGATCTGGAGAACTGAAAAAAGCGAGTCCTTCCCAGATGTGGTCTTAGCAGTGGACCATAATACATGACATCAATGAGTTAAACTAAGGAAACTAGTGAAGGCAAACATGTTGGTTTTAAGTTTCAGATGAGGTTTTTGCTTATGCCCACCTCAGGAAATGAATATTGCATTCATAAATTGTTTTTCTTATCCAGGAGATGAACCTTAACATTTTCATTCAGCCCCAGAGTATTAGATTTCTTTAACACTTTGCCACATTAAAATATGTTTTCCATCTGAATCAGATGATGCAATATCTGAATAAGAAGTTGGCTGAGTGGCATTCCATAACAAGCAATAAAAGTTTATGATGCACAGAGTATGATAATTGGCACAAAATGAATTGAATGCTTCCTCATGGATAATATTTGATAAGATATAGCATGTGTAGCTATCATAACATTTCAATCAACCCATGATTGCTACTTTAAACTCTATTTATTTTATTGTCTCCATAATGGATTTTACAGTGCCAAAAATTGGTCTGACTTCACTGGAAAGATGAAAAATCAGCGTGTTGTTTTCCCTGGTGAATTTATTTCCCACTGAAATCCTTTTCTCTTATTTTCTTCTTATTTTTTTCAATCCACCTCCTTGCCATGAGCTGTTGACATATGATTTGTTGAAAGTCGAAGCTAGTGGACACCAGCGTTTTATTTTTTCCCTCCATTCTGGCATTCTATTTGCATAGGGGCTTTTACAAGGTTAATTAAACTATAATGGGGAAATCATTCGTGGACAATGTGCTTTCCCAGTTTCCAGATTTTATAAACCTCACACCTGTTTTTCTTAGGTTTTTGTGCTACATCAGCCTATAAATCCTCCTGTATTTCCCAGTGTAGTTTCTTATGAAATAAAACTTTTTTCCCTCCATTTGCTCAACTGTTTTCAATACTTGCAGTCAGGCCTGAAGTTGTCAATCAAGGAACAGCTTATCAGTCTGAGCTTTTCCTTTTCAAGCTTATACTCAGTGACTTTTGAGACCTGTCAACACCCAGTTGATTTTAGCCTTAACAATAAAGTCACACTCTATCTCCCACCTAGTAGCTTTAGATTAAATTCTGATGTCATATACGTCATATTTACATAGTTAAAACTCATAACAAAGCAACCCACAGGCAATAGGATGTAATAACCATGCAACAGAGCCATTTCCTGTCCCCTTTTTTCTCTCACACTATGTTTCGTGTAGTTTATTGGATGTGAATGTTTTGAAAATGAAAATCGTCTGGGAGAAAACTGCTAGCCAGGCGTGAGGTTTAGAAGAATTCAACTAAAAGAATATATAGAGTTGTAAATGCATGGCCACCTCTGGTATTGTAAAATAGAAACTCTTTCAATATTCCTTTCATTTCCACAAGAAGAATAGATGGGAGGCCACAATTATGTGTTCCAGCAGTCGATTTTTAATATCTTTAATTCTGCTCATATTAAAGGAAAACAATTAACTTGGAGTCAGAAAGCCTTAAACACCAAAAGTTTTACAGTTTTCATTTTAAAACACAAAGGACCTACTTCAAATACAATGCAACGGGAACTTTAACCACGGGCTATGTTTAAAAGACAAATCCACCATGGTACTTTAAACAATCAATTAAGGCAAGTTTAACAATTTTTTTTCAGCCTCGCAAAATAGCCCTATTAAAAGTAAGAAAATAAAAGCCACTATGTGCTTCTCTCTCCCTCTCTCTCTCTCTCCCTCACACACACACAGAGTATTCTTTAACCACAGTATTCTTTAATTCATATCAAGAGATTGTGTCTTATCTAAAACTAAAGAAAAGAATAAGCCTTAAACTTATTAAACTTTATGTAGAGCAGTGCAGTACTTTTTGCAAACTGTTTTTCCAAACAGAACAATTGAAATGCTGTGATTAACTTGATTATTGCTAGGACTCTGTTTGAAAGCAAAATACCACTTTAAACTATTTACTGAGAGAGGTTTGTTTCTCACTATATTGATTAATTTTATAATTTGAATCTAATGCCCAAGTAAGAGGCTACATACAAATAGTGAAGGAAAAAAGCATCAGTTTTACCAGGAGGCCAAAGAGTCTTCCCTTCTGATGGAAAGACCCTGGGACTCTTCCCTTACACCCTTGCTGTGCCCTTCTCCATGATGTTCCAGCGTAGAAATGAATGCTCTCTTAATGCTGAAGAGGGCCACTCCAGGGGATCCAACTGCTAGAAGCTTACATGTAGGCTGGCCTTAAATGCACGTCTGTTTGCATCGTGCAGGGCTTGCATCGCAGGTTGTGTGCAGTGGGCTTGCCCAGATGTATGGCCAGTATCCAGATCCTACAAACTTCGCTGCTTCTGTTTTCCTTGCTTCTCCGACTTCTACTGTTGTTCCAGCAGCTTTCTTTGCTACAAGAGCCTGGCTAGGAGAGGTTAAATTAAACTGGTTTTGGGTCCAGACAGCTCTCCATGGATTTGGGAGAACAGTTTGATTTGTGCTGAGTTCCCCAATTCTTGCTCAGTAAATAATGGTCCATTTCAAAACAAATCATCTGTCAAAGCCCTGGCTTTCTAGTTTGTTCTAAGCGCTTTATTCCTCAAGAATTGGCAGCCTAAATTCCTCAGGAGGGGCAGCTTGTTATACAGTAGGTCCCACAGAAAGAGGACTGTATGGGTGACTCTACCTTAGACATCAAATGCGAGCTGTTGGTGCTGGGAACTGCAGAAAATGGGAATGCTGGGGGCATAGATAGGAGTGACATTTGTGAGACACCCTTTGGCACGATCGGAGGACTTCTGCTGAAGTATTGAGTCTGGTCTTGGATGCACCACTTCAAAATGATGTGAGGGGAGGGACTCAGAGAAAGACAATAAGAACAAGCAGAGATTGAAAAACAAGGGGAGAGAAGAAATTTCATAATGCTTAACCAAAAAAAAAAAAAAAAAGGAAAACTGAGATGAGAAATGGTAATAGGCTTTGAAGGCTTTGAACGACAGCTGCCAAAAGAGAAAAATCTATTCTTGCTTTTTTCACCTCTGTTTAGATGTGACAAGCAGTAACATGCTTAAATTGGATCAGGGAAGAATGTGGCCAGGCATTAGGAAAACCCATAAGGATCTTTAAACACTGTAAGGTGTTTCTGAAGAAGGTTGTGCAATTTCTAGTACTGGCAGCGTTTGTAAGAAGAAATGCATCTGTCAGATACAGTTTCAGCACAAAAGATCCTGTCTTGAGTCAAGAAGATGGATAATGTCCTCCCACAGCTTCTCACACCTTTGCTATCTCTAAGTCTATGCTTGGCCTTTGTCTCTCTTCCTAACTCCATATCAACACCTGGTCCTCCTCCTAAGCCATCCTGCTCAACCCCACCGACCCTCCTAAGGTGAAGTTAATTGTCAGCAGGCAGTAGCACTCATTGGAAAAAGCTACCTCTATTCCCCCAGCTCCTTCTGGTGTTTCCTGACAGGAGCTTACAACTGCAGGGAACGGATTGACCAACAGCAGTAGCAGAGAAGGAAACTCACCCAAGGTCAATCTACTGGTCAGCAGCTCAGCAGTTATCCTGAGCCTCTTGTGCCCATAGACTTGTGAATCCAGTGGATCATGTTATATGTGTCAGTCAACTGGCCTTCAGTACCAGGGCTTGGCTATCTCTACAGAAGGAAAAAATATATGGGTATAGTTAACATGTGTAACTCTAATGCATAACACATGTAGCCATGTATGTAGCCAGAAGGTGTTCATTGTGCTTGCTGGAGTGATGATTGCCTCAGCTTGCACCACATTTTTTTGTGCCACTGCTGCATTTCCTCCATCAATTGCCTGTTTGGCCACAGAGCATGAGTGCTTCTCTCTTCCTACATATGAAACAACTGGTCTCGTGCCAGCATCTAACCCACTGTGGAGCTCCCTGTACCACAGGAGACTTCAGGATGTCACGCAGCCAGTCTGACTTTCAGACTTACTGAGCTCTTGCTGAGATTTTGCACAGCGCGCTGAAATCAGCAAGAACAACAGATGTTCAGCAACTTTGGAAATCAAGCCAAGAGCATTTGCTGGGGTTGGTCTGATGGCAGAAGGATGCTATTCTGTGTATGTGATTTAAAGCCTAAGCTGTAGACTCCTTGTTCCTCAAATGGACATGCCATGTACACTGAAATTGCAATCTAAGTTTCCTGACTGCTTTATTTCATAAGCAAAGAGGTTGATATGAAGTCTTCAGAGAAAATATGAAGCCTACATAATGAAAGACTTGACTGAGTTGACACAGACTGCTTAGGCCTGCAGCAGGCAAATTATTATGGGCAATGAGGTTTTTCTTTCACAGAAATTATGTGTTCCCATAGAAATACATGAGCTGCAGTTCATTAGAGAGGCATAAGGCCACTGAGTAGCCTCTGTCTCCAGACTTGTCACGGGCTGACACTGATGAAGAGGGGGTGCAGCGCCTGGTGCCTCTCACAGACACCCCTTTCACAATACTGCATTTCCCATCTTCAGACCTTGCACCCATCCTGCTGTATGTCAGTCACAGCATGCTGGGTGGCAACCTTGGCTCTGGGGTGGATGTTGTTGACTACCTGGTGTGAGCTACCCACAGGATACCAAATCCTTAAGGACCCAGTGGGTGAGCTTTTCTGCTAACCTGAAGTAGAATATGCATATATGTGAGAAACAGCGTCTTCCCTTCTTGGTTTTTAATCTTTTGAGCTGACAAAATAAGCTGAGCAAGAGCTCATGTTAATACCTTGTGTATTTGAGTCCATAGTGGCAATCAGCCATCTCAGCTTGGCACACAAAATGATTCTGAGGAATGAAGTCCCTGCTACCCTCCCGGCTAACAGTGACCTGGGTGTGCAAGCACTTGTCTCCAGCAGGGATGGGACACTGGCCACATCTCTGCAGCCTTGACCCTTAGCTCTCAAAAGCCTTCTGTACTGCCTTCTCTTCTTACTAACAAAGCTTTGTCACAAAATTTCAGGGAAAGTATATGTTTCTGCTCTACTTTCCTTACCTTCTTGTTTATTTAGTCAGAACATTTCCTCATCTCCTCTACCAAGATTTTAATTTGTCTATGATAGAGGCACTTTCTTTTAACATATCAATCATTTGTGCTGTGGTTGAGAAAACAGTGGTCTAAACCACTTCTGTTCTTGAAATATTAAAAGTAGGGGTTGATGATAAGAATAATAAACCCTTAAGGCTTTATATCTCAGAAAGTCACTAATTGGGAGCTCCATGCTCGCAGGAAATATTGGGAAAAGGAAGCTAGAGGTGACTTGCTTAGGAAAGAGATCTAAAATTTTCTTCCACAAGTGTTGCATTATGCACTAGGCTTTCTGATTCCTTGGAGAATGAGGTGTAGTGTGTACAGTATGGAAAGGAGACATTGCACATGAGAAGTTTATGATGATTACAAGGGCAGAAGCCAGCATGCAAATGTGAGTTTGTGAGTTTCCTTCAGATAGTCTTCTACCAGGCAGTCTAGTAAGGAAGACACACAGGGTTAATAAAGCAAGTAAAAGAGAGGAGTAACAGAAGCAGTTGGAGGAACAAGGCAGATTCACATTCAGCATGCCTAGTTTTTCCCTATCAGATGTGCAAGTGATAAAATGATCAGGATAACAGAATAGCCTCAGATATGGAAAACTTACACAAGTCAACTCTGTGTGTCACGTTATTGGGTATTTATGAAAATTAATGTGAAACAATGGAAAAATTCAGTTGTTAAAAAATGACCTGTCAATTGCTTCTACCATTGTTTTCACTACATCCCATGAAACAAAGAACATTTGGAGTCCAGGCCTCTGCTTCATTTTCAGCTTGTCCCAAGCTTGTAATGTGTTTTTGCAGATTTGTCAGGATGAAAGAAAATGGTGGTTGGTTTCACAACCAGCATCTTCCAGCACACTCTACGAGGACACTGGAGTGAACTGTCTCTTCTCAGAAGAGCATTGCTTTCTCTGTTGTGGGGATAAGGATGTTCTCCTTTCCTCGGTTATGTAAGACAAGTCCTGCTTTTTCTTCCACTAGGATCTAGGCCCACAAATATGCTATAAAACAGCAGAGCAAATGGTTGCAAGCCAGAAGTGGGGCTAAGACCTCACTTGGTATCATCAGCATTTATCACGGATCTAGAATTCACACACAAGGTTATCTGAGATTAGTATGTTTTTTCTCTGCACTTTGGGTAGAAGACATCAGCGGTCACAATGAGGTAATGACTGGCCAACGCTGATTTTCCAGTGACCTGTAAGGACGCTTGCTCTTGATCTCAATTCAGCACTCCTGCTGCTATGTTTTCTTACCCTTTTTAAACTTACAGTCTTGGACTGGCTCCCACACATCCACACTTAATTCTCTTAGGCTACATGTAGAAAATGCTGTACCCTTTCTGCAAGAGCCCTTTTTTCAAATTACATTCTAGTCTTCAACATGTTTTACGCCCTTTTTTGTTCACTTCCTTTCTCTCCTCCATAAATTAGCTTTCCCTACAGAACACACACGTCTCAACAGACACATTTAGCCTTCATTTGCACCTTGGGCTTTCTGCACTTGTTATGCTCTGCCACCCCTTGTCTTTGTCTGGGGGGCTCCTCTCTCCTTCACCATGCCTGTTCAGAGCCACAAAAGGCAACCTCTGACCAGTGTCAGTTCCTCCACACCAGTTCTTTCACTGTCTCACATCCCATTCCTCTTACTTTCCAGAGCAAAGAACAACAACAAAAAAAAAAATAGTACCAAATCATATTCTTGACTTGCGTTTTTTCCTTCTTTGGTCCTGGCACCTTCCAATCTCCTTTAATCTTATCCATATCTCCTCCATATGCTATTTCAGAAATAAAACAAAATATGCAGTGTATAATCATAGAATCATAGAGTGGTTGGTTAGAAGGGATCATAAAATCATCTAGTTCCAACCACCGTATAACTGGCGGGACACGTTTCACTAGACCACGTTGCTCAAATGCACCTTTTCCTTGCTTCCTGCTTTTGACAGCTTTCTTGCTCTCAGAATTTAAATTGCCAAGGCTCTTTTTTAAAGTCTGAATATAATTTTTCTTGGTTCCCCTCTTGGCTTCAAAATTTTGGGTGTGTTTCTGCCCTTTGCCCATGCAATTTATCTTACAACTTAAGATATAACTGAGATGAATGAAGACCTGGGCAACTGTGATCAAGTGAGAAAACTGATCATTTGAGGAAAATAATGCCACAGATTTTTAGGAACATCTGAGGAAAAAAGTTCCTTTGCTATTTACATAGCTCTTCCTTCCAAAGACAGCTGCAAAAGACAGCTGAAAAGACAGTGGAGCTTTTTTGTTTGTTTCCCTGGCTCAAATGGTAGATTTATACAGCAACCTGAAAAAAGTTTGTCTTGGCTCTAGATACATTCAGTTGTCACCTACTGTTATCTCCAGAGATAAACCAGTAACACAAGCACAGCTCTGAAGACAGGTGGAGTCTGAACATAAATCAGACTATGCCCAACAGTCCCAAAACCAGTTCTCCCCCATCTTGGGGTCCCACTGGCATCCCCAGCCCAGACAATGCATGGGTTTAAACAAAACCAGGAGGTTTGGAGCCGGCCTGGATATTTCAAGTACCTGTTCATATTGCCTTGTCCAAGCTCATTGTCCTTCATAATTGCCATCATATGTTTCTACGTGCAATGTGACTGAAAGATAGCTTTATATCCGTTCTGCTATTTGCTTATGCTGCATCACAGTGTATATATAGCACAAGTCCCTCACAGCTGCACAAAAGTGGGAACCAAAGTGTTCAAAAACAAGCACAATCAGTAGCTTGGACTAATTTTCATGAGCAGTTACATTCTAGTTGTGTGTTTTGTGAGGGAAAATAGTTAAAATCATCTCTCTACCCCTACTTATATTAACTATAATGTTTTCCCTGCTGCAATTGTGTCTCTTCATTTAACTGTTGTTTGGTTAAAGCAAAAGTGGATTATATTACATTTTAAAGTAACATTTCTTTATTGTTTTCCCTCAAATGCAGCAATAATACTACCTCAACATGGCAGAAAAAAATACATTATTTAATTCTTAAAAAGCTTATAATGGAATTCAAGCTATGTACATAATTTGCCTCAGATTGTTTCTCACTTTAATGACAACACTACTTTTTTTTCCACATTTGTTAATTTAGTTTTTAACACTCTCTAATCTCAAAATTGCCACAAGGAAACTTTTACAATTCTTGTACTCAAGGGAAGTTGATGTTACTTCACCAGAGACATTTCTATTTGGAAGTTAAAATGAAACAAATCTAAATGGATAGCAGGACGAAGTTATAAAATGAAAGACACTGTTGCAAACTTCACAGCACCACTATAAATCACGATTTTTCAATCTCAAAGTCACATGATCACCATGGTTCTCTACTTCCTCAACAAATTAAGAATATCCATCAAATAACAAATCTTTCCTTTGCTAGGGAATATTGTATCCAGGTTCAGTAAATATATATCCAGATACAGAAATGCAGGAATATCAAGAAAATCCTGAACATAAAAAGAGTTTTTAAGTATCCTACATTTTTTTCATAATTTTACCCAACATCACCCAGACAAAACAAACTCACTGCCTGAAATCAAAGGACTTCAACTTTGTATGACTAGGAAAAAACTAATTCATTCAGCAGGGGGACTGGGGACTTTGGTAGCCACTGAAATAGCTGTAATGCCTACTACCTTGTGCATGGCTAATTATTGCTACAGTGCTCTACTGGACAGAGATTTTAATGGGTTAAACAATTCTGGAGAACTAGACAAACATGTCTACACAGATCTCCATCTGCCTCTCTTGGTCACCTCCTTCTAGATTTCAATAGAACTGTGTTTTCTTTCTGCATCAAACCATCAAAGGAGGCTAAACACAGTCAGGGAATCCATTAGAAACCTCAAACCATGGTCCAACCTGCTAAATATTTATTGAATTTGGAAAAATGTGAGACAAATTTAGACTGAACTTGGGCTGATTTATTGTGTTTGGCAAAACATTGTTGTTTTGTATGATTATGACTCTTAAACCAGACAAAGCTAAGTGGTTTAATTTGAAGGAAACTAAAGCTTAAATCAAAGCTGGAGAGACATTACTGGAACAAAAGTTGTTGTATTTTTCTTTTCTTTTTTTGTCCTTTTTTCTTTTTTTCACAGGAAAAAAAGTTGTTTTGGTTTGGTTCTTTTTTCATCCTGAGCCAAACTCTATAAAATATTTTATCTGTGCCTTTGGTCTGCCTGCACATATGAAAATGGAAAATCATGATAATTTTTAGTACAAGATTTTTCCTGATCATTATTTACCTATTTTCACCAGAATGTAAGAAGTCCTACAATTTTGTCAAGGTTGATTTCTTCACAGCAAACAGATTCTTCCAGAACAGAGAACTGTTTATGCCTAAAATATGCAGTATTTCAACCAAAAAGACAGAGGGAAACTCTTATGCTTCTGTTGAAGAGGTTAAAACAAATTACCATTCCAAATGTTAAATTACAGGGAATAGGCACGTGAAAGCAACAAAAAAATAGCAACAGAAAGATTTTAAAAAGAGGCTAATTCTGCTATTATGAATTCACATGTATTGCAAAATTTATAGCACCTCCTTTTTTTCATCATCATCATTGTTATTATTTGGAATGATCAAGTCAAATGTTGTTTCCCAGACACAGGTTTTGTAGAATGTAAGTTGCAAACAGTTTTATTTTAATTTCATTAATATATTTGCATGGACTACATTTTCTCCCAGTGAAATAAATAATTTGAAATTTAAATATATTCATGTCTTGAAGCTAATGCAGATACATAGCCAACTACTCACAAAAACAGACATGAAATAGCAACATATGAAGAACTTGGGCAGGTAGCACTACATTTTTACCTCATATGTTTGCACAAAATAATTTCTTTTCCAGTTTGAATTGTAAAATTCACCAAAGCAAACACAATTTTGCTTTGAACTGCAGATGTTTTCCTTGACAGAAGACTGCATTTAATTTAATTTAATTTAATTTAAAATGCAGTTGATGCTGGAGTAAATAGACTTCAATGTAATTCAATTTGTCTTAAGAGACAGTTAAAATATATTTAATATTTTTGTCACTGGACACTAAAGAAGAATATTTTGGTATCACCATGGACACGTAAAGCAGAATACAATGTAGGTATGAGTTTATTTTCATGACTGGATGTAGAATAATGGCCTTTTTGGTGTCATTCAAAAAAATCCAGTGATTATGTTTGAGTTTAAAATCAACAGGGTTTTCATATAGATAATAAGACTATGTAGAAATGCAATGCATAATGCTTAGGAAAGAGATGGTGAGAAGAATGTACCTCAGAACTTCATCCTGGCCTTGTTTCTCCCTCTGATCCCATTACCAGAGCACACCCTTGGTGGAGTTGGATGCTTGGGTACAAGCTGGCTGTGCTGCCCAAACCTTCCTGCGTTGCCCTGCAAGGCTGATGGGGACACTGGCAAGGCACACTGCTGGGGCAGGGGCCATAGCAGCTGCTCAGTGCCTGCAAATGCAAGACATGGCATGGCAGCATGGCCACATGAAGGCCAGTGTAAAGAAAAACCCTGCAAAGTTTCAGTACAACTAATGCAACAACTGCATCTGCTCTGCAGGCAGCTGCTGGCCAACACCCAGCCCAGCCAGGGTCTCCCCCTCGCCTCCTCGGCGCCCCGAGCGATGCCCTGCTGCTCAGGGGAGCGATGCTTCACAGCCTCGCCTTTTGCAAGGTCCCCCCAAATTAAGTGTTTGCAGAATAACAGCAGAAAGGTAAAGCAAGGCGATTTTATACTCCACCATAAGTTTATCTAAAGTAATACCCACTCCCACTGTGGCGGGAGAGGAAGGCTAGCTGTAATTAAGCTGCTGAAGTATAGCGCTTTCATTCATTAAAAACAATTCTTTGATTTAGCGCTCAACACAAAACACCCACAGACCACAGGAAATCTCTGGGCTAATTCTCCTGCCCTTTCACCTCTCACACATTCGAGCTTTCTGCTTTCTTCCTCCTGTCCATCTGCTTTAATCATTAGCAACAGCCTTGTGCAACACCTCTAACAAGTAAAGTCAGCTGTCATCAGAGCATATTTAAACTCTGACTGTTAGTTTCCACTAAATCAGCTCTATGCCCACAGGCCTCATTAAGCACAGAGAAGGGCAGTAGTTGCAGGTCCCAAAAAGCTCTAGGGGCAACCAGCCTTCCCCAGGCAAAATTGTGGTCCGTGCAGTCCGCAGACCACTTTTGTCCTTTCCTGAGTTTGCCAATAATTTTCAAGGGGAAATGCAATCGCTGCAAAAAAACGGTGGCTGCGTGACCAGCGTGCCTGGGGCTAGGCCTGAGGATGGCGGATTTGCACTGCAGGGATTTGACTGCCAAAATATACTATCATTGGGAGGGAAAAACAAGTGCAGCCCTTGACAGTGATCGAATAGGGTAAGTACAGAAAGGACTGTAGCACAAGACCTGGAGTGGGTTTGATTTTGCTCGGGAAATGAGCTCCCCTTTCATAACGTGCTTGCTTTTTGCAGCACGATGCCTGTAGGAAGAGAATGAAGGCAATGACAGGGGAAGCTCTTGATGTTCAGCCAGAAGAGGCTCATGGGCAAAGAGGTTTGGAAAAGCCACAATGCTTGTCCTTAAAAACAGCACTGGCATTCATAACAGAGCACATAATGTGAAGATGCAGTCCTCAATTGTGAAAACACTTACACACTTGGATTATGTCTGCTGAAGAACAACAGATGAAACTCAGAGATGTCATGGAAACTACTGAGTCAACCCAAAAAAACAACTGGCATCAGGTAACCAGGCAAGATGAAAGGATACCAGGGCACTTTAGTCTCCATTGTCTTAGAAGAACCTTCAGGTTTTTTTGCCTATACTCCTAAGTGTACACATATTATCTGCTTTGCACATATCCTAGAGTGTTAAGTCAACCATTGGATAGGCCTAGAGAAAATGTATCAATGGAAAAAATTCAACTAAAAAAGTGAGACCAACCTGAGGCGTTGGTCCTGTATATTAATTTTAAGTGTATGTGTAAGTACACATCTTTGGACCGGGTCCTCAAATGTTGGGAATCTATGTACTAAACTTAGAGAAAATGCCAAGACAGACAATCAAGACAACTACGCATAGAATCATCAGAATAGTTTGGGTTGTCAGAGACCTTTAAAAGTGATCTAGCCCAACTCCCCTGCAATAGCAGGGACATCTTCAACTAGATCATGTTGCTCCAAGCCCTGTCCAATCTGATCTTGAATGTTTCTAGGGATGGGGTTTCCAGTGTTTTGCCATCTTCAGGGAAAAAAATTCCTTTCTTATATCTAGTCTAAATCTACCCCCTTTTAGTTTGAAACCTTACTTCTTGTCCTATCACTAAAGACACTACTAAAAGTCTCTTTTCACAGCTTTTTTAGAAACGCTCTTTAAGTATTGAAAGGCCACAATAATGTCTCCCCAGAGCCTTCTCTTCTCCAGGTTGAACAAGCCCAGCTCTCCCAGCCGTCCTTCATTTGAAGGGTGCTCCAGCCCTCTGATTATCATTCTGGCCCTCCTCTGGACCTTTGCCAGCAGGTCTGTGACTTTACTGGGTTGAGGACCCCAGAGCCAGATGCAGTACTGCATAATCTCTTCCCTTGGCCAGCTGGCCACTCTCCTTGTCATGCAGCCCAGGATACAGATGGCTTTCTGGGCTGCAATCGCCAGTTTATGTCCATTTTTTTCATCCACCAGCACCCCCAAGTCCTTCTTGGCAGGGCTGGTCTCAATCCCTTCATCCTCCAGCCTGTGTTGATACCAGGAGTTGCTCTGACACAGGTGCAGCACCTTGGGCGTGGCCTTGTGAACCTCAACAGGTTCACATGAGCCCACTTCTCAGGCTTGTGCAGGTCCCTTTGAATGGCATCCCATCCCTCAGGCATGTCAGCTGCTTCACTGACACAGCACCTGCCATTCAAGAGAATACACGGGTTGGGTGTCCTCAGTTCGGAAAAATAGCAGCAGAAAAGTGGTATTACAGAGCAACAGACAGCAATGTAAGTGGCATGGCAAAGAGAAACAAGAAATTGCTTGGATGTAGCCACACAATGTCTTTGAACCTACTCTTTGCCCTGTGCCACCTGTGAAATGTTCAGGTGGTTAAAATGCCTGCACAGAATTAGTTTTTAACACTGCATGTGGTTAAGCTATGGAGTCCAAACAGAATCAAGCAGGTCTGTCTCAGGTTATTGATCACAGTGGATGAGAGAGTAGGGCATCACTAAGGCACTGATAACTAAAGGCTGTGAAGATGGGTGAAGCTGTACGTGCCTTGCATTAGTATTCAGTCCCTTCATGCCTGCTGCCAGTGACTGTTAGAAACAAGATACTGTGTCTGAGTGATCTTCAGCTCTTTGCAGTGCCAAGACCACGTTTATGTTCTCCTGAGAGCTTAACAACTCATAGGACATCTTGCCAGGTAGTGAATTCAAACATTAAAGTTATACGCTGAAACAGTACAAAGCAAACAAACTAATAAGCAGTGAAAACTTATGTTCCCATCACAAGATTGCCAAATTATCACCTGATATCTTGAATAGTGCCTTTAATCTCCAGCATACTTTACTTATTAGCTGGTGGAAGGGTGGCAAGTCTACAGAGGAAATTAGCCTGAGCTTCAGAAAATAAGGTATGCTTCCCTCAGGGCAGCAACAGATTCAGGTTACCCTGACTATGCACTCTATAAATGGGTATATTGAATGAAATAAGTTTGAATGTTTCAATAAAGTTGAATCACTAACATTAATATAAGCATAATTAAAGTTATATCAGCACCTCTGTTCTGAAATTGCATCTTAGTGTGTCAGTTTCAAAAGTGGGTTTTGGACAGAAGTTCCATCAAGTTAAAAAAAAATCTCTGCTGAGGATGGTCCTAGAGGTGCTCCAGAAGGTGCAGCTACACTCAGAGCTCCTGACTTCAGGTGCCAGGCTCCTTCCCTCCACCTCCCTCTGGAAAAGCCTGGAGCTCTGGACCAGCCTCCCAGTGAAGGCACTCTTCCATATATCTGTTGAAATGAATCTGACTGGTTTCTGCCTTCTTACACCTCTTTAAATGGCCACATTTTAAAATATACACACACACACACAGTGCACATGAGAACATTTCACATTTGGTTTTTGCAATGTAATGGTTTTGCTTGCTCTGTTACGGTTTCTTGCACCAGATGTAGGAATGTTGAGACATATGGAAAACAAAATAAGCTACAGCAGGAATGAGCTACCAGTCATCATTGTAGGTTCCTCAGAGATAGGTGAATAAGATTAAAGACAACATCAACCAACTGGAAGAATTATTCTGTGTGGAGCACCAGCGTTTCTTCTTTCATTATCAGCTCCCACAGCCCGTAACACTGTAATGCTGCACCATGCTTGCTCGGTTCTTCAAAGGAAGCAATTCCAGAAGAAATCCTATGATGACAGTCAGTAACTATATAATGTGTTGTGAAAGTTACAGGATGATAGCCATTAAAAGAAATTTAAGGCTCTTCACAGCCCAGTTTGGGTCTCTTCAACAAACACTTAGGGAGGTTAAACTGTCCTCTTATGAGCAGTCCAGCCTTAGAGATGCTACATAGAACAAAAATCAGCAGACAAAGTTTGAAACTCTATACTGAGGGAAAACTTGGACTTAGGGTGAAAAAACTAGTGATGATCTGCCTAGTCCTGGTTTACACTTTAGCACTGTACCCTACACTGCACCCCCCAGCCTTACCAAATATCATCATTTCCTCACCTCTGTCTGCCTGGGAGCCTCAGTGGAAACATGGACACCCCTGAACTAGCTTTAATCCCACCAATCTGCCAGCCTGTGACTATGGACCAGCACAGGCACAGTAATGGCTGCAGAGAGCCCCTCTGGGTGCAGAGAACACCCACTGCTCTGTCTGTCCTGCTCAGCTGCTGCCATCCCTGAGGTGGGCACATGTGGAGCAGTGCCTCTTGCTGAGACAACTGGCCAGAGCCTTTGTGAGCACCACCCTGTTCCTCCCCCCTGAGCTCTGTGCAGCAGCCGTACCAAGCAGTGCTGCTGAGCAGCTCAGAGGTGGCAGGATGTGTACAAGTGGCTGAGGCAGTGCAGAGAGCAAGGTGGCTGCCTGCCCCTGGGCTGAGCCAGCCTTTCAGTTGGGTTTTGCAGCCCCAGCCTCTGGCCTCCTCTCAATACCTCAGCCACCTTGTTCAAAACTGGCTTAAGTATGCCTGCATCGCATCATGCTGCCAGCTGCACACACCGTCCCAAACACACCGCAGGCACTCTTGGCTCCAGAGATAACCCACTGCCTGTGGTCAAGCACAGAAAACTGGTTTTCAAAATCATTGCCTCAGCCCTTCAGGCAGGCATTAGGACCACTTACAGAAGCATACAGAATACTTTGTTTCAGCGCTCAATGATCTGTTTGTATGTTTACCAACTGGAGGGGGTTGTAGCACGCAATTTTGCCAAGGCGAAAAGGTGTTCCAAGAAGAGCAGCAGCAGCTGTAAGCAGGCTCTGGGAATTAAATAATGGCATCTTATAAAACTTCACAAATTGAGCCAATAAGTGTGCAATAAGTCAGTTTTGAAATTACTGTCTTATATCAAGTTTCTCTAATAAAAGTCAAATTTGTGCTTAGAAAAGCCCATATGTTGGAAAACTTTACAACTCTAATGGGAGCCATGATAGAGCAGCATGTTAGTAAATACATGTGTAAGCAGCACAGTACAAAGAGAAAAGTAGCAATATGTTAATTATCTCCCTCCTGTATTATTTTTAGTTGTCACTGTGGATGCAACTGCAGCGAAACACATGCACGTTCTGACAGCTGCTCTGTTCCACAAGGAATAAAATGTGAAAGAGAGAAAACAGAGACTTTTCTTCTATAAGCATTTGTTATGTGTCCATTCAGAGATAGAAATAACCTTTTTATGTTCACAGTGATTGATCTAGAAACAACATTTTTTAAAGGAGATATATGGGTTGGAAAAGAAAGCTGTCTCATGCTGGAGAACTAGTCCCTAGGGATAGGTTCCTTACTAAAAGCCATAGGTTCTCACTTAGCTTGGATGTGTTACAAGCAGTTGTGCTAGCATTAACAGAGGGGCAGTCTCTCACATCCCAAAGGCCTCTGACAGGCTCACCCAGCAAGCTTGGAGCCAGCCTGGAATCGAGGTCTCCACCAGAGGAAAGGTGAGCAGTGCTGCTGTTGCTTTGCAGGTGTGAGACTTGGACACTGTGCAGAAGATCTGTCCTGCTGCTGGAGAAGTTCCAGCCATTCCATATGGAGCACCACCGAGTAATGACAACTCATCCACTGGCTAACTGCATTTCCCAAATGGGAAAACTTTCCATGGCCTGAAAGAGAAGTGAGCAAACTCGTTTTGCTTGCGTTTTTCCTCAGCCACAGTACAGTACAAGGCAGCACCACTCTGTGCTGCCTGAATGAGGTAACCACTACTTTATTGGTTGAGGTATAATAATAAAATTTCATCTGAATGGATCTAGGCAAGCTGTTTGAGGCCTTCTCATCTGAGCTTTTAGAGAAAAAAAACATTTAATAGAGCATCAAAATAGAGGACACTGTAGGCCTTTTTCCACTGAAAGACCATACCCTTAAATAGGAAAGGTGGAAAGACAAAGAACTGAGCAGTGTACAAGGTGATTTCAGACACTGAGTTAATCCAGCAAATTAGGGGATAAATGGAGCCCATTACCCATGCAGTCATCCCTACATCCACCAAACCTCATCAATATACTGCAGGATAGAATCACCTTCTCACCTAGAAAACATTAAACACAATGGGACAAATAAAAAGAAATGCTTCCCCAAAGTTGTGCATAACTAAACCAGAGATGTTGCATAATAAGGGTGACAGAGTACCTAACTCCAAATGACATTGAAGAGTACAAGTCTTAACAAGTCCAGAGTTAACAATCTAAGTTCCACACTAGGATGAGCCTTTAAGATATAGCTTCATCATTTCTTAGTTTATATAACTCCAACTCAGCCTATTGGATTTTGTGATTTTGGTTCTCATGCATAGCACTGCATAAGTACCAATCCTAATATTTTTATATAGATAATGTCTAGAACCTGGGCATTACAATGCCTAATTCTTTTTAAGAAACTACACTTGGACTTAATGCAGTGGACCTGGTCAACAGTATATATATACATACATATACATATATATTTAATCATTTTGAGTTACTAGACAAGGCCATTTCAAATACTTCCATTGCCTTTGAGGTTAAAAAAAAAAAAAAAAAAAAGCTAGCTTATGTAACCTTTCCTTATCACCAGGTCTTCTTAAGCCCTACTGTTCTGCTTGTAGAAATTGACAAATTATATCCTCTTCCTGTGATACGGTGACTAAAACTGTATAAACAAGTGTTTCAGATAGTAACGTGTAAACAACAGATCAGGTCCTCCTACTCTGCAAATATAACAGGACCCCTACATTTCCTGGGCCACAGTGAGGATGTTAGCAAAGTAACTCCTCAAACAGGCCAGAAAAAAATCACTTTGCCTGTTATATTCCACGTAACTTTGGTCATCACAAGACTGTGCAAGTATGGAAGCCTCTTTCCTTCTGTATCTGTCATATATTGCCCATTGTTTGAACAAGAGTTGTGGATGTGACACTGCTTTTACGTTGTTGGGCTCTTCCTTTGCTTTGCTTTTGAGTACAACAGAGAGCTTGGATGTGTTGGAAAGACACATACCCTCATCTTCAGTCAGGTACAGATGATCCTCCTTGTAGTGGGTTATTCCACAGGCATGGAAGGTCCCTGTCTCAGCAAGTCTTCAAGGTGAAGACCGGCAGCCATCCATGATCTTTCCTCCTTGACATTTTGGCAAGTTCTCTGGAAAACCTGAGGTCAGGTCCTGCCTGTTTTTTGAAGACAAGAATCAGCACCTTGAACCTGATTCATAATTCAGGGGAAAACCTGTCTTCCTGCACATCCTGAAGTTGGAAGACCTCCCTACAGCTCCTTGGACCAGGTTTTGGGCAGCCTAATTTCACATAAACCCCTATGCTTAGGGTTTCTTGTGGTGGGCTGTAGGCCTTCGGGCATCCAAAGCAATACAAAAACACTTAAAAATGGATTTTGGAGGCAAATGGGGCTTACTGACCCTAGGCCTGTAGGTTTCCACTCCTAAAAGTGTGCGTTTTTTTCAACGTTTTATTCTATAGCATGACCAAGATTGGCAGGAAGTGTCCTGGATGATGGCAAATTACACAACAACCTGCTGCAACTCGCTTGAGCTAAAGCACTTGATTTTCAGTGGGATTTTTCAGCTCTAGCACTCTGGATCCAGCTGCTGCTCTTCCATTTTGGCTGCAGTACAGCGGCAGAAAGCTGCAGTCTACTGGGTGTAACAAGAGGAGCATCTGGGGGTATTTTTGTCAGATGAAGTGAGAAGGGCTAAGATAAATAAGAATCCCAAAATAAAGTACCTGAAATAGCAACCCTTGACTACACCTGTGCAGAATTTTATCTATGACATTCCAGATTTTTCACTCATTCTCTTGATTTTTTTGTGTGTGCATATACAGCATGAAATGGAAGAAGTCTCTGGAGCAAATAGTACAGTTCAGTTTTGTATAATAATTCACACAAATCTGTGAAGCTGTAGTAGAATTTGATTTGCATTCTGTTAGTACAATAAAGACACAGTGTTTTCAAAAACATTTTTATTTTCCCACGAAAATATTATACTGTCTATCCCTACCTTTAGAAGCTGTTTTGCCTTTGAGATGTTAAGGCTCCACAAATATGTAACCCAGCGGTTTCTTCCTAGAATGTCACAGCATGCTCTGCTCCTAAAATGGAAAATACCACTGTCTGCATGTTTCATGATATTCTGGGGAGTACAGAGTGAGCTCTTTTATCGACTAGGACAGAGGGGCATTGGAACAACATGTGCAGGAAGTCACAGTGCAGCCACTGGGGATATGGTGAAATGCAAAAAACTCTCATTTCTACTTACACTGCTATCTGGGAAGCAATTTCCCAATAATATAAGAAGATATATGGATAGTCTGACCTATTTTTTTGTAGAGACTCACTGCAGCTGAGTATTTCCTGTACTGACCTGGATCCAATATCATAGAACCTAATAAATCAGTTAATATTTCAGGTAACTAAAATATTAAAAGATGCCTTAAAGATTTAAAATTTTTCCACACATCATACTCCAGCTTAACAAACAAAGGTCATGTGAAACATGTAAAAAGTCCTATTCTTTATTAATTTTTCATTCTTTTTTTTTTTCTTTTTCCTTGAAAGCTATCCAACTAAGCAAGGAAGCCATGGCCTTAGAAAGCACTCTTCTCTTTACCAGAGTGTTCATAGACAATGTGTGTGGCACATTTAAGTGATATATAATCCCCAGTTCTTTCCCTCAGTCTCTAAGGAATAAAGACATAATCTCTTGTTGTGGTAAGAACTATTCCCCAGAATACAGATTCCATCTATACAGCATATCTAATGTTGCTCCAGTTATTAAACATCCTGTTTAGTTCTTATCTGTTCTCAAATACAGGATTTTCTTCTGTGATTTGACTCAAAAATCCAAATTTTCATTTGTGTCACATAGGCTCCATGACGACCCCTCAGTTTTCCTATGTGTGGTGACTCTATGTAAGCACCCAGGAATAAATATACTTGGAACAGAACCAACTAATTTCACTTTGTTAGGCTTTGCTGACCATGATGTAACTGCACAGGCATCGCGCTGCTTAGCCCAGGAGAATCTGTCCATTAAAAAAAAAAAAAGCCTTCCTATTGTTTTCCTAAAACAAAAGGATCCCAGCTTCCTAGAGCCAAGTCTTTTGTAATAATCCAGCCACTACATTTCTTGGAAGTTCAAGAAACAGTTAATTCAATATGATCTCTTTAAAAAAGCCTAGTAGCAAAAGGCCTTTTGCTTTACTCTGGGTTTTAGTTAATTTTATACACGACAACGGATGACATGCTATTATGGAAAAGGTCATAATTCATTCCAGCCCATTTGCAAGCCAAGAATTCTAGGATTTGTATAATTCTTTTGTAAAATGGCCAATTTCATGCAGAGCATGCAAACATTCAGAATTGCAACTGTCAGGAGACAAAATTTGCCAACAGCCGAATGGAATAAAATTCAAAAACATTTCAGTCGCTGTCTTTTATATTAGGTAAGCACAAAACAAAATTTTATGAAAAAAAATGGTTGTGACACCAAAATAATATTTTGTGATTGAATCACAGATATTAATTCAACCCCAAATCCTTAAAACTTAAGGCATTTTTCATTAAACTCTGATGTAGTCTTCTGTGCTTTCCAGGTTTTCCTGACTCTCCCAGCCCTTCAGAGAAACAGGCAAATGAAAGGCCTTGGTATAGCCATAGCTAACAGCCTAGTTACAGATTTTAGGTTTTGGCGGATTTTTTTCTAATTATAAATATCCTGTATTTATATATATATATATAAATATATAAATATCCAGAACAAGCTGTAATTTGACTGCTTATTTCTTTAGTGTAAAGTAGTTTCATTTTCAGGTTGCAGACTAGACACAGAATATTCACTGCAAGTATCAAGCAAAATCCATCTAAGATTTGAGCTAAGATTTCAGGTCTTCACTGACAGAGCAGTAGACTAAGACCTAACAGTGTTTCAATGAAATTTATAATATCATTATGCTTACAGATGTACCCAATACTTTCAGCTGGATCAAGGAACTTGTCACATGAGGAACATCAAAATGTTCCTTGGCATTGCTTTTACCTTAGAATAACAAATAAAAGGAGTTTTTATTGCATTCATTTGGGCTGTTGCCTTTTTGAAATAAATTTAGACTTTACAGCATAAGGTTTATGAACACGTCAGGTTTATGAACACACAGTTTATGAACACATTTTGCTTTAAACAAATCACTTATATATTAGGAAATCTTAAGAAAATGCCAGTTGTTCACAGTGACGTTTTATAAAAATAGGTTTGTTTCCTAATTAAAATAGGATGTTTCATTTCAAAATATCCTTCTATTTGCTTTTTATAAAAAAAGGTTAAAAATTCCACAGATCAATAGGCATTTCTACTGTTCTAGGATTTTAACTGTGCTATCCACCAAGACTGTCTGAGTGGTTTAGGTTTAGGGTAATTTCATCCCCACCCTGTCATTCCACCCCTGCAACTGAAGTCCAAACAAATCATCCATTCTGGAAGAACTCAACTGAAAGCCAAGACAGGCACAATCTTCAGTCTGAAATTATCTGGAATTTCAGCCCACCTCAGCACCACTAGCAGGGCAGGTGATGCCCATGGGATGTTGGTGGCACCTTCCCATAAGAAGGTAGCCAGAGCACACAGCTGGGGGCAGGCACACCTTCGGCCACTCGGTTTTACTCTGTTGCCACAGGTGAGTCAGAGCCTGAAGACTCCCCAGGGCAGAATTGCCACTTCATACCAACCTTGCTCTGAATCTGGCCAAGTCAAGCAGCTGCAACCCTACATTACTCACTTGGCAGGCAGGTCAGTCCTGCAAGTTGTTGAGCACATATAGCAGTCCATTAAACAAACCTTGATGCACGTGAAGAGTCCTCAAATTCAATGGGAATACTTTAGCAATTGAGAGATTTTGGTGTCAAGGTTCCCATCCTTCCCAGTGCCGGTCCATTCTCAGTATGTGGGAATTTTGCCATTGAATTCTGCAGGTGGGGAGGGATACTCCAGGGTCAGGTCAACTCTGTAACAACATGGAGGAAAACATGCTTTTAACCACACCATCTATGGTTTAACCCAGCACTGATGTTCTGCTACAGAAAAGTTTTCGGCATACAAAATCTTTATTTTCACTTTGTAATGTTGCAAGTAGTCTTTGCAAGCATCTGCTTAGATCCACTATGAAAGTGGGGTAAAACTGATACTACTTGAATTAAAGGTGTTGCATGTTTGCAGTGGTTTAAAATGCCTTCTTCTCCTAACTCTTCACAAGCCTCCTGGCTAATCCTGTGAATCCAGGGAACAAAAAGCCACTTCACAAAGTCTGTATCATCCGGATAATGAAATATCCAGAGGAATTAGTTTGGGCAAATGCTTTGATTTGGAGTTGTTTGAAGGCAGGACAAGTTAATAGTGTCACTGGTGAAGATAATCCAAGGAATTTGAGATAAACAGGAGCTGAAGTGTCTCTGGTTTAATGGATAGCTGATATTACACCTTGGTTTTCTTTCTAAAAGTCTGCACTTACAGAGACTGTCAACAACAACGGATACAGCAGGCTTGAGCTTCCTCATATCCAGCAGACAATCCTGCTCTTTCCCAGCTATCACATATTCTTTGACTTGCAGCTACTTTTCAATGTCTGCTGCTACACGAGGGCCGACCTTCCTCAGTTTCAGTGCATATGGCCAGTGCTGTTCCATGAGCACTGAGAGCCAGCTGGAGGCTCTACTGTGGAGCAGAAGAAAAGGTCACTACTGAAATAGCTTTCCAACTACAGACCCTGTCTGCAGGGGCAGATGAATCTTCTCACACACACTCTGCATCCCTCTGTGATCAGAGGGCTCCAGGAGGAGCAGCTGGGTCTACCTATAGGTAGAAATGGGAAAAAATGTGGAGATACACCCCTTCAGATAGAAGAAGAGTGAAGAGAAGGGGAAATGAAAATGGTTTGGGAAAAGCCATGCTCATTACAAGGGTCTGGGAGCCCCTTTGGGTGATTTTTTCCTCTGGTTTAAAAATGCCTTTTTGAAAAGAATACATACAAGCCATTTAGGAAAAGTGTATTTTAAGGAAGCGATTAAAAGAAAAGAATATGAAGGCAAAGCCAGACAGTGACTCCAGGCAAAGGAGCACGTATATATCAACGTCGTTTTATTTGCAGAAAAAAACAATGCAATATTGGTCAAGTAATTTCTCCCTGCTGAAGACCACAAAAATATTAATTGAACAACTTACTTGACAAAAAACTCCAGCTATTATTTAGTCAGCTGTAGTCACAGCCTAATTTATGTCTGTTTCCATTCTCATTGTTATGAGAGTTTCCCTCAGGAGCTAACTGTGTGAGATAGTACAAAAATGCTTTTATTTATTTTATATTATTGCCTTACATTTGATAAATGTACTAGGTTTTTTCAACATGACAAGAGGAACACGCTGAGTGAGAATTTTAATGGCTAAAATTATTTAAAAAACAAAAAAAATCTTGTTTTCCCTAACTCCCAACGTCTTGGACACCAGCAAATAACTGAGTGGGAGAACATCAGCCAGAAAGAAGCATTTGTGACCTCGACAGTGCATTAACTGGTTTTAATGAGATGACAAAGTACTCAGAGTCCAGCTGTCTACAGCAAATCTTCCAGATCGTCAAGCTGAGGGCACTGCCAAGTCATAAAACTGACTGAGTCTCCATACGGCCCTGAGATCCTCATTTCAAAGCATCTCTACAACCTCCTCTGTTCACATACACACAAGACACACACAACATTTTTAAAAGGCCCAGAAAAGTAACCAGTGTAAAACAAAAAATGGAATAAAATCCATGGATATTCAGGGCCACTGGAATATTTCCTCTCTTTATTTTTTTGCTTTTTCCTTCTGCTTTTATCCTCCTCCTGGCAGCAGCTCTTTCTTGCTCTCGACCCGTAGCTGGGCTACCCCTCTGCCGCAACCCTCCTCCCACCCCCCAAACATCCCCGCACATCCCTGTACGTCCCTGTACATTCCCACACATCCTGTGGCAGCCAGCAAATAGGCAGCAGCTGGCCATGGCCTGCCTACCCAAAAGGGAGCGGCTGAAATGTTCCCTCCAGGGTTTCCCTTCAGCATTGCCATCAGGAAACTTGCTGCTGACAAAGGCTCCGTGCTGGCCCCAGGAATCAAACAGTGGCCAAAGAGCAGGGGCTCTCCCTGTAGCCCAAACAAACACAACTTATTGTAATCCCTTGCTGCCTCCTGTGCTTATACAGTACAGACCTTCTTGGGTTACAAGACACTTTGAAGATCTCACCTTCTCCCGTTACTTGTCTTTTATATAAAATGTCCACAGATGTGAGTCTGCTAGTGTGTCAGAGGACTGCGGTTAATAATTTATAAACCAATACTTCCTATCGGGCGCACTGTTTAACGCAGGGCTGTATGGCAGCCCTGCCTTGCTGCAGGAGCACCCTCTGCTGACTCCCATGAGGGGCCGCAGGCCTGAGGTGAGTGGTGGCCACCTTGGGCACCTGCTGGGGGACAGCCCCAGGCTCCAGGGAGGCTGCATCTCAGCTTCTCCAGGATCACAGAAACTGTTAAAACGCTTGCTCTGCAGCAAATGGCAAAGCTTAATGTCCCAGCAAAGATCAAATGAAAAGGACTCAAGTGGGAATACGCTGACCTGTTATCTACGGAAATGCCGTGCAATGCAACTCCAACTCGTGAAGCATCACCTGCAGAAAACCCAGCATATTTTCTGTGTGCACACTCCAGCAATCGCACTGATTGCTGTGGCTCCCCTTGAGCCAAAGGCACAAGGAAATGGTCTAGACAGACACAACTGAAAATAGGCCATTTTGTGTGATACTGTATTCCCTATTCACCCCAGGTCTGAGCGGAGCACAGCAGAGGATGTGAGCCATGTCAGATAACTCTCTGTAGGTGGGACTGATGCTCTGGGCCAGCAGTCACAGACTGAGAAGAGTCTCCCCAGGAGTGTGCACCGGGTGGATCTTCAACATCCTTCACGACTGTGACAGCGCTGGAGCTGGAAATGGCAGCAGTAACAGGGAGAACAGTCAAACAGCATCTTCCTTCAGGGATGTGTGGACTAAATCCTCATAAATAAACAATGTGGTGTAGCAATAGCTGCTCAATAAAGAACAAATGTGTAGCTCAAGAGTCCTGGTGGCAAGTGCTTGTCCTTCCTGTTCTTACCACATCTATCCCTATGAACACTAAGCCTATTTACTATCTCAATTTTTAAAATATTTTTAAAATGTTCTAAACACTTTCTAAGTGCTTGCTAATTGGTGAGCTAATGTCTGTTCACCTCACCAGGAATCCTTAAGAGATTTTAAACTGATTATTAATTTCAGATTCCCAAAATGCATTTAAGTGGCATAAATATTACAGAAAACTTTTCTGGGGCATTTTGCAATTTCAGTTTCTTTCAATTTTGCTTACATCTTAGGACATTTTTTTGCCACAAAAGTGATTACAAACACAAAACATTAAGGGCTCTCCAGGCATACCCTTAGTGATCTGAGGAAGAGTTTGTCTGTTGAAATCTTACCTGTTTTTTCAGACGAATGTAAAAAAAGATATTTCCCTCCCTTACAAACCTTGACCAAAATGTTGAAAATGTTATGACCAGCAGTCCTTTATTATTCAGACTAGAAGGGCAGGTTTAAAAACCTGCGCTAGAGGCATGTCCTCATTTAGTTAGAAACCAAACTAACCTCCTCCTGCCTGAAACCTTTGGCTGCTTATCTCCAGTCTGTAGAACAGGAGCCCGTTTTTGCACCAGCAGAAACCATGAACAGTCGCTGGACACCCTTCACGATAGGATGGAGGCCAAGGTTTCAAGACCCTGGCTAGGCTATTCCTCTCTCCATACTGCTGCTTGTAAGTCCCAGATTCCTCTTTCCTGCTGTCCTCATGCTGGGGATGCAGCTGGTTGATGCAGAGTGGGAGGCGTTGCTGGGCAGCCTCAGCAAGTGGTGTGACACGTGAAAGCTGCTCACACACTGTCACAGACTCCTTCACATGCACAGCACCTGAGCTAAGGCCTGCTGCACAACCAGGAGTACCTGCAGGGATTTCTTTTACCAAATTTCATTACTCTCGGCTTTCTCTGATTATCATACGACAGGGGGAATGGCTTCAAAGTGAAAGGGGATGGGTTTAGATTAGGTATTAGGAGGAAATTCTTTACAGTGAGGATGGTGAGGCAGTGGAACAGGTTGCCCAGAGAAGCTGTGGATGCCGCACCCCTGGAAGTGTTACAGGCCAGACTCGGTGGAGTTTTGAGTAATTGGTCTCGTGGAAGGTGTCCCTGCCTATTGTAGGTGGGGTGGAACTAGATCATCTTTAAGGTCTCTTCCAACCCCAAACATTCTATGATTCTGTGACAGAATTTGTCTAGGTGGTCTGCTGTTAACAGGGCAGGGGTACAGGAAGATTTGTGACAAATGCTGAATTCTTTCCCATTCACTCATCCAGGGACAACCAACACTTTTCACAGAGGGCAGACTTGAACCACTGCAAGGACAGACAGTAAGCTGAGACCAACCTCTATAAGAAACACTGTGCATGTTACACTGCATGGAGAGGCAATTTATTGATCCCTGCTTCTGTGTATCAAGATATTTTATATTTTTAAAGGAGGTGGAAAGCATACATACATACAGCTTACTTCTGCCAAAAAGTACCTGTTAAGAGACCTTGGGTTATACTAAATTGGAAAGATATTCTGGTTGATCTGGCTATTGGATTTTTAATTACAGTTCTGTTAGTGAGTGCATCAAAACCACACATGCCATCTCTCATCCACATCTGTTGTGAACAGCCAGTCATCAGGTAGGGACAAAGGGCCGTTTTAAATACACATTGTTTCACTAGAGCTTGTTACAAAGCAGCATCTAACAAACCCCCTGACTCCCTCAGGCCAGCATCCACAGAGAATGAGGCTCTCTGACAGAACAACCCCCTTGCAACAGCAGTAAGAGGATTTGTTCTGAAGGTCTAATATTTAGGAAGAGCAGCAAAATGTTAAGAAGTGCCAAGATTTTTCTTTTGCATATAAATCCCCTCACTTTTTTTTATTTCAGGGGTCATGCACTGCTGAGGTATGTGGTAAGGAAATAGCATCTTGAACTTACCTTATTCTGAGAAATGAAACAGATCTTCAATATTCCATGGAGAAGAGCGTGTGCATCGTTTCTTGAGAATAAGCCCTTTGTGTCTCTATTATTTTTACAATGCACTTTAATGACCTGAAAGCGTGTGTGTGTCTTCTTAAATCATCACATACAAAACTACATTTTGACTGTAAAATATATTAAGAATCTTATGGAGGAAGTTATGCCATGTGTGGGTTTTTTCTCCCTTTTCAAAGATAGGATGAGTTTTGTCTATATTACAAGGACAAGCTCCAAAAATGAAAAAAAAAAAAAAAACCCTAAAGTGGGAAGGGGAAGATGGTTGGTTTGGGTTTTTTTTAAAGAATAAATCCTAGCTCTAGACACCAGTGTTAGAAAAGTCACCCCTACCAGATGGCTAATACAGACAAGGGAAAATAGCCAACTTGATTTCAAATGTGAGAGTGATTTTTAAAATGAATGATAGAAACTACTTCAGATTCATTATTTTAAGCAGGGAAACTCATGTGTTTAGCTTATGGGTCTGGTTTGAATAAAAGTTTCTCTTTCTTGAATAGAAATCATATGTGATTCAGGCAGTGGCCTGGACCATTTGCTAATACTAATTGTTGAGGGTTGAAAGTAGGGTAGAAGATTGTTAAAGTCTTCCCTGGCAGTAACTTGATCTGTGGAAATGTACTTTACAGGAACTGTGATGAGGTTTACAGCTGGCAAAAGCTTGTGATAGGATGGCCACATGACTTCACATCTCCCTTTTAATAATGGAATAAAAGCTCACATGACACAAGTTTGGTAGGTAAAGGATGGCAAGGATTGTATAAACTGAAACAGGAATATATATTTTTATAAATATCTCACATCTTGAAAGATACTTGATGATGTGGCTATTTTGAAATAATATTATCACAATATGCTGAAGTAAAGCTGGCAACTTCGAAAACCACCAACTGAGGCCAGATGGGCTGCTGAAGTTCTCACACGAAACACTGCTGGTGAAAAAAAAGGTGTGAGATTTTAATCACATCAGTTTGCCTTTGCCCAGTCTCAACAGAAACCTGGTCAGTTGGTAAACACTTCATTTGCCGATAAGGAAGAACTCTAACCTTAGCTAAAAAGACAAAATGTGATCATTCCACCTAATTTACATGTTAGCACCAGTACCCTGGTAAATTCCAGAGTGAAACCTTATCTTCTGTTTCTGAAATGCCAGTGTTGCACTACATTCAACCTTCAGCCACAACCCATAGTGTAGCGTTGCTATTCACATTCACATCCAAGCTTGCCGGGGATTACTGCTGTGTGAAACACCTAGGGCATGATTCAGCTGCTCAAAAAATAGGTTTTGGTGCCCTTCAAAATGCCCTTCTGTGTCTGAAACATCCCCAGTGGGCTAGCAGACATGGTGCACAACCCACTGCACTTCATGTCCCTGCCTCCCCTTCCAGAGCGGCACCCAGCTGCCTCGGGGAGGCACACGCAAGTAGAGGAGCGTCACAAACAGAGCCAGACACCAAAGGCTGAAGCACTGAATCAAATCCTCTACATCCATGGTGTAAACCTGCTAAGTCCCCTTGGGATCAGGCATTACAGGGACCTGTAATTGTGGCTGGAGGGCAGAAAGGAGCTGTGGGTTTGATGCCCAGGTGGAATGCCATGGCTCCTTGCCCATGGGGAGCACAAAAAGCTTAGCCCCAGTCAAAGGGATGAGTGGCTTTTGGTTAGTATTCATACCAACAGCACGTCATTCGTGAGCTTGTCCAGAACAATTTCAGCCTGCAGTTCCAGTCAGAGAATCACACACTTATTTTCATTGCACATCCAATCCGTATCACTGTGTTTCCTGAAGCTTTGTCATGCTCGGGTAGACAGAAACTATTCTTTTCACTAATATTTGTATTGTTTCACATCTGGTTCATAATAATTCTCATGCTATTGTCAGTGGAATTGCTCTGCCATTTCCTTTCATGATGTGCTTGATGGCTGCTCTGGAAAACAGTTTTATTTACAGGTTCAAGAAGATGCCGTTGAGTGTATTTTCCATTTGGCAAACTACAAAAGTAACATTTACAGTTATAAACACCTGCATAGACTAACACATATGTTGTATAACTTTCTTCACAGAGAGGTATACAGCATAAATGTCATGTAAACAGCCTTCCACAAAACAAAATGAGCACAGAAAAAAACCCAAGACTCTTAGGGAAATAAAAAACACAGAACTGCAAGTTTTTAAAAACTTTTCATTTCCATTCCTTCCCAATCCTACTCATGATTGCTTCAGATTTTCTCCACTGACTCTCTTTTGAAAGCAGTGAATATTGTGTACTCATTTAATATTCTATTGAAAAGCTCCAAAATTTCAAAAACACTCATTTTTTTAAATTAATGATTTTATTAATCCTTATATATTATTTATCATATTATATATCATATTATTTATCCATTTGCAGAGTAGCAGCTGGTTGTGAAAATACTCTGTGTTGTGTCCTGCTCTGTGTGGTCCTACAAGAAGTTTCAGTGTGCTCTTCTTTGGAGAATGCTGAGCTCCTTGGTTGAGTCATGTCCACAGCTAAGGCTGGCACTAAGTTCTTTCACCTTTTGCTGGTTCTCACCTGAACATCCTCTGGCATTTTTTGGCAGAACAGCGTCCTTGCCCTAAACCTAAGCTAATCAGTTTCCAGACCTATTGTTCAGCTGGAGAGCAGATATGAATGGAGTTGGATATGTAATGGTTACTTGTGAATAAAGACTGCAGCACCCCTGACTATGGGGTTTCCAGAAGATTGTAACAAACTCCCAGTTGCCCACAGCAGAAATGCCTGAAAGAAAATTCAACTCTTACACTTGCAAACCTGACATTAGTGACTGAAATCCATCTCTTTTCTGCATATCTCTCAAAAGGGATGAAGATGGCTATGGGACAGACCTTTCCTGCTCTGATTCAAAGACCAACATCTCACTTATTTTCCTGGCTCTCACATTTCCATAGAAACTCATTCTTTTACTCCAGCTAGTTGTATGTCCTTCAGTCCTGTCCACTGACATCCCCAAGGGAAACTGGCACAAAAGGTCCAAAAAACCTCAGATCCCTGCCTGTGGAGGATGGGGTCCTACACTGTAGAACTGTCCCGCCTCTGCTCCTGCACACTTCTAGGAGGTGCTAAGCAACTCCAGTGATATGGAGAAACAGATGAAAGGACTAGCAATTTATAGCTGCTCATTATGGACAAGGCTGCAGCATGGAACTCTGGGCAGAGTCTTGGAAAGAACTGATTTAACTTAACTGGGTCTCCAGAACTGCCAAGATTACAGAGAAGGCCACGAAAAAGAACAAGATAGAACAAGCCACCTGAGCCCCACACTTCCTAAACCATGCCTCTGAGAGTTTCTGCACGTGTCAACCTTTCGCAGGCAGTTGCGTACAAAGGCTGAGCAAGGAATGTTGGCCTTCACCAGATATATGCTTTAGAGAACAGCATGGACAAAGGCTAAGAAAAGCTTTCACAAACAGCACAGAAGACAGGAATTAGTGAAATTCCTTTCCCAGCTGTAATTCGCATGTGTTTTAAGCACTATTAACACAGACAAAAACAAATTTTCAGATAGTTTCTGTAATAGCGAAAGAGGTTGCTCTCGTAACAGGTTATGATTCAGTGTTTCATTTTCTTTTATGCACTATAACTTACATCCAGCCATCTTTTAGCTGGCTCTGTCAGCAAGTCCTAACTCCCTTTTAAGCCTCAACCCCTGGAACTCATAACTAAAGCAGTGAGACCAAGTCCTTAAACTTATCCACTACATGTGTTGGCTTTGAGAGCTTTCTCCAGAATTATGTCAACCCTCCACCTATCTTCCTACCTCCTGCAAGTGCCCCAATTCACCACACTTTGTATATAGCTTGGGACTTTCAGAGATCATCATGCAACATATTAATACCATTCTAATCTGATGTTTCACACATAACTCCTCAATCACAGCTCGTGATTCCAACCATCAGGCTTCACAATCTTTGCAGCACATTAGCCAAAAAAAAAAAAAAAGGAAAAAAAAGGAAAAAAGAGAGAGAGAGAGAGAAAATCCATTTTCATTCTATCTTATCCACAACATGTGCAAATATTACCTCATCCATTCTTGAGCTGGCTCCAGAGATTAACTCAAAGTTGACATGATAGATGTCTAATTTAAAAAATAGTCCATTTCCTGGCAGTTGATTCTGTTGTCAGTTTTGTTTTAAACTTCAACTTCGGGTGTGACATTGCTACCAGAATTTCATATTTTTAAATACCATTTCACTTTCAAAGGCTGAAGCCAAGGATGATGTCATGTGTGCTAGTAGCTTAGCACATATCTGCAGTGGGAGCTTAAAGATTAAAAAAGAAAGTTTTCCTTCCAAAAACAAGAGCAAGATGCATAGGGAAAAGATTTTTGTAGGAAAGCAACGTGACACTGTTTAACCTTCTGATTAGGTGAAGCATTACACGAGTCTTTTAATTGAGGGAACATCACTTAAGCAGTTTACTGCGCAGGAAGTGGTTGCTGATGCCTGTGGAAAGCAGGCTGCACGAGGTTTGAAGCAGCATCCTTTGAAGTGAATGGAAAGAGTTTTACTGAGATCAGTGGAGGTACTCAGCATTTGTACTAACGCAATTCCGAGTACAATTTGACCCATGGGGATGAAGGGCACTGGCTAAATGAAAAAATAGCCTGAATCCTTTGTTTATGTTACAGAAAAGCTCTTATTGTATGCAATGTTACTAAGAAATAAAATATCCTTTGCAGTGAAACAGTTTGTTCTTCCTAATCCAGTATTATTGTTACGCATGTGCTAAATCATAGAATACACATGGTTGTAAAAGCTGATTTATTAACTAACTAAAAATCAGAGGCATCCACCCAAGCGCCACCCAGCATCTGCTGAGACTAATGTCCCTCAAAAACGTCCCATATGTCAAGGAGGCTATAGGTTCAGAAAAACACTAATCCCGGCTTGTCAAAAGGAGCAAAAGAAAAACAGGTTTAGCTTTATAGACTACAGTATTTTGTTTGTTTTCATTAAACACTCTTACTGATTTTAAACATCTGTATTTGTTAACTTGTCTAGTTCTTTCAAACTTAAGAGTACAAACAGTGCCATATGTGCTCACTGCTGGCATTTCTGTTCCCGTTCCTAACATTTGCCTCTAGAGACAGGCTTATCTCTGACAACTCAGTAAACATGGCTCATGATGAAATCTGAACTATGCAAGGTAGTTTGCTGCCTAGAGAAGGCAGAAGGGACGCGTGGAAATCTCTCTCTTAAAACCTACGGCATCCCCTGTGGCACCGTCGGCTCAGCTGAAGCCGAGCTGACAGATGGGGGGACTGCGTGTGGCCGGCTCTGTTGTCGCTGGTCGTTAACTTTCCCATCGTTTGCATTTGCTGCTCGGAGCCCGCACAAGCAGGTGGAAAGGTAAACTTCAGCGACTTGCACATCCTGCTGCTCTATTCTCATGTAAGCTGGTTTAAAATGAAATTAGCAGCTCCCCACAGCAAGTTTGCTGACCTCAAGTCCCGGCTGGTCAAGATGAAGTTGTTTGGCTTCAATATACTAGTACTGCCACAGAAAAGAAACAGAGTGCACTTCTGAGCTCTTTAATCTAACAGAGGGCATCTCAGGAGTTGGAAGGCTCAAGTCAAACACATTAAAGTGCTGAATTAGATGGGTTTTTATCAAAAGAAGTAATCATTATTACTGACCAGACCAGTTACTAGGGAAAGCAATGTCTTTATGGCTGCTTTCCTAAAGGACAATTCTTCTGTGACAAGAGGTCACAGAAGTTACCAGTACCACAGTGCTTCCAGTGGACAGGACATCAGACCTATCTATTCTGGGAACCCACCAAGCTGTAGATACATAACTCACACTTCCCAGAATTGTAGGGAAATGACAGTCATGCTTCTTCTTTCACTATGGGATCAACTGAGAAGTCAAATCCCGTAAATTCTGCTCATTTTTGGCAAGTTGAACTGTCTGCTCAGAAAAAAAAAAAAGATTCATTTAAGGCATTTCCCATAGACTGCCCTCATTTTGAAAATTCAGGCCACTTTTTGCAACCATTAATCTAATTCAGGCTGATCTCTTTTCCAAAATATTTTGACTTAAACATTTTTTTCTCCTGTGATCAGGTTGTCATATCTAATTTCAATTTCTAATGTATGCCCCCCTGCAGGCATGTAATCTTGGAACCTGGCCTGGAATTATCCAACCTAATTCTTGGCAGAAAACTTCCAGCAGCATGAAAATGGGCACCTCTTTAGAAATGATTCTTAGCTTCTTTTCTTAGGTAGCTAGCACTTTCACACAGGGACCATAGATACTGACATTAAACATTTGTCTATATTAAGAATTACGGGAACGTGTGTGCCTTTTGTCCTCAAAGCCTGGCCCCTTTGCATTCAAGATCTGTATTTCATACTATGTCTCTTATAAACTGTGTCCATGTTATAGAGATACAAGTCCATGTTCACCTCTTCTGCTTCATTCTCTGTGATCCAGGGAACCACTCTCTCCACCTATACCTCAGAGCATGTGTGTGCACAGTGTGTTCACGCTCACATACTCACTCTAAAGACATGCAGCAACTCTGCCTGCCTCTCTCCAGCAGATGACACAGGAAATACTGATCCTGTATAAAGGCTGGGGAAGCAGAGGCAGAGAGGGAGGGTGGTAGGTTCATGTATGCATACATTTCTTCAAAGGAAAAGAGGAATGGTTAATGGAATATACGTAGGTTTTTAAATGGAAAATGAGAAAGGAAAAATAAAGGAATGGCAAAGTTTACTTGTCCAAGGCATAGGACACAGACAAATTAGGTTTGTAAATATAGAACAGGGGACAGACTCTGCTGTTCACAGGCAAGCGTTTATATATGTTGGAGTAAGGGAGAATCATGCTGCAAATAGAGAAAAACCTCTCCTGATCATCTCTGGACACCTCCCATGTGAATCTAACAGCAGCTGGATGAGGCAACTAACAAAAGATGAGGTCAGGCAAGAGATATGATACAATCTTGGCTGAGTGAACACTTCCCAAAGACAGGAATCCAGTGTTAGGTGAGGTGCTTTACAGTCCCTCAGAAGTCAAGTAAACAATCCATCAGAGACACTGAACATCATCACTACTCCTGGAGACTTTCTGAAGCCTTGTTCAACATTTCATTAACAAAAGTGTATTAAATTATCCCTTCTGCCCTGATACACTTCACTACAGNGGGGGGTGTGCGCACATGTAGAAGGAACCAGGGAATGGGCTGCTCAGTGAACACACAAGTTTCCAAACATGTGGATTATACACGCTTCTTCTACTTCTTTCCCCCACATCTTTCACTCTAAATGCAGGCAGATACACATACACACAGATGCTCACCTTTGATATAAAATTGGGCCTGGCCCTTGCTGTGAATGTAATTTTCTTCTGCTCTGTGGCTCTCTTACATGCTCTTCGGTAAATGGTCTGAGGGGCCACCAGGTAAGGGGATTTTGGCCCACCATGTTTTCAACCTCATCACACAGTACAGCCAGAAGCAGCAATAGCTTCTCATTGTAAATTGTGCCTGTTATTGTAATTTATCAGGATCAAACAGTTGCTGGCAGCCCTTTCCATAATATCCAGTTTCAGTGTCTATATCAGCAT